>PVJL010003406.1:0-158828 GCA_004026885.1 Lyroderma lyra
CAATAGTGACCACGTATGCCTCCCTCTGCCTCTTGCCTAGCAACCTATTCCCCCCTCCGCATTGTGCCTAGCAACCCCCCTTACCTGTATAACTTCACTCCCAACGGCCGGAGCTGCTCTCCCATTGTGAGGCAGCCCGGCAGCTTCTCCCCCAATAAAGCTTGTCACTGTCACCGGTGTTTCGGCTTGTTTCTATCAAGAATAACTGTACTTTTGAATCTATTAGCAATTCAAAAAGATAAGGGCTGTCCATTCAGAAATGTTTTTGGATGGTTTTATATTTGATTGTATGCAATAGTATCTATATTCATTTGAAAGACACAGAGACGACGCTCACACAGTATGTGCTCGAGAAAGACTTGGCTATTCAACAAATCAATGATACACACATGATGTTGTTTCCTTCTTAGGTCCGATGACCCAGAGGCTCATCCCTCCCAGCTCCCCTCCAGGAACCTGTGTCTTGTGAGTAATACAAGATGTATGTGACCTTCGGTGCTCTAACGTGAGCGTGCAGATGAGCATGTGTAAGTACATGCTGCGGCTTGTTGGTTCATTGTTCAGGGCCATTGTATTGGTCAGCATTCCCCAGAGAAACAGAGCTACTTGTGTGCTGACTGTGTGTGTGTCTACGTGTATGCATGTGGAGAAAGAGACAGAGAGAGAGATTGAGATTTATTTTAAGGAATTGTCTCACACAATTGTGTAGGCTGGTGAAACCAAAATACCTAGGGCTGGCCAGCAGTCTGGAAACTCAGGCAGGAGTTTCTGCAGTTTTGAGCTAAATTTTTGCTCTTAAGATTTGCACCTGATGGGATGAGACCCATCCATATCATCAAGAGTAATCTCCTTGACTGGCAGTCAGCTGGTTGGAGATCTTAACCACCTCGACAAAACACCCTCACAGCAACATCTAGATTATGTTTCTTTAAATAACTGGGTCCTAACACCTAGCCAAGTGAACAGAGTTAACCATCAGAGACATTTTTCTCCAGTTCTTTATTGCCACATGGTGCCTATGTCCATTCGCGTCGACAGATGAAGACATACATATTACTGAAACTACGTCTGCTTTTTCTGCTTTACTCTATCAGTGTTTCCCAATTTGGGGACCATGGAGGAAGTAATAAGCTACTTGAGCTACTTTTAACATTTCAACAAGGCTGGCAAGGATATCCTATGTTCTCTGATGAAAATAGCATTTTTTTGCATTTGCCTGGCATTATATCTGCTCTACTTAGCAAGCTAGTTATTTGATACAAAAACAACAAAAAAGGTAATTTAATAAATGCATTGCATTAGAATACCTTTTGAAATATGCAGTTTACTATGGGAAAAGCCTTATAGGTGTCTTTGGTGAGGAAAAAATTGGTATTAAACCAACACGTAATGAATTCAAAGAACTTTCTGCTTGGGGTAATAGTACCATGTCAGAGCCTTGGATGCAACTCAGAATTCAAAGTCATTAAGCAATTCCTTAGCCTGTTTTATCAGGTCCTGTCCTCAAGAAGGAATCCATGGTTTTCCCAACAAAATGTGGGCAGGGCTGCCCCCAGGCAGCAAGCAGCTAAGCATGGTGGGGCTCATGCCCCCCTCGCTTCTGATTCATTCCGACTTGGTTTGTGAATTCCCCTCTCCTCAGCCCAGTTCTACTCTAACTTCACCCCCCAACCCCGATGCCCAAGGACCAACTTCTCCACTCAATGGCATCCCTCACTCCACCATGCTATCTTCAAGGGAAAATGGCCACCCATCTCTTCTGTAGGACCTTTCTCACCACCTTGCCAAAGCTGTATTAGCACAGGGCATCCTAGAGGATCAACTGAGGCCTAGGTGACTCCATAGTGAGTACTGTCTTCCCACCAAGGACTGTGGGGCTGAGTCTCTCCCCTCACCACCCGGTTCTGACAGGTACCAACACAGGGTCTGATGGTCCCACCTAGGGAGGGAATCCCACAGAGGCAGAAAACCATCTAGCGCCTGATAGCAACCACATCTGCAAACCCCCAACGCACACCATGGACACAGGAAGGGTAAATGACCCCAGAGGCTGTGTCACCTGGTATGTGTCACATGTCCTCTTTCCCAGGTTGACTTTCCTTCAGAGACAACCATGAGAGAAATATTGCCCCTTGCCTCCCCATGAAAGCAATCTTGGCTGCACGTTAATGACCTCCAAATAAGACGTCACAATAAAAGCTCAAGGTAAATGGGAAGTAAATAAACTATTTTTGAGAGATCTATGAAGTGCCATGAATTACGCTCAGCGTACATTATTGTATAAGTTATTTCATTTAATCATCATAACTCTGTGGGTAGCATAATTATGCTCATTGGGTTCATGGGAAACAGAGGCACTGTTAGGGCATTTGGCAGAGCCCGAGTTTAAATCCCAGGCCTGGATTGCTGAACACTGCATGCTATTTCCACAACATCACGTGGTCTCCTCTAAAAATATTACTATGACCGTTGTTTCTGGGACATTGCCTAATGCAATGACCTCAACACCATGAGACAGAACAGCATAGCCTGGGAGATAATGAGGAGGAAAAAGCCAAAGACACCAAAAGGACAATGAACAGGCAGTCTATAGGATGCTCAGGTGAAGTCACAGGGCAATCTCAAAGACCTGCTGGGTACAAAGGTAACTTGGGAACATCTTGGGGACCAGATGGCTCGAGTGAACACCCCAAGGACAGCCATGATCTCAAACTCGGTAATTACCATGTTCCCAAAAGAGATCCTGAGGACAATGATAAAAGAACCAATGACTCATGCCTGCAAAGGCATAGATAGGCTTCTGCTGGCCCCACAGAAGAAACCAGGCTGTGATGTTGGGGCAGCAGCTCCTGCTGAGAGAAGGATGGAAAAGCCACCTGGGCATTGTGTCGCTCCTTGGCCTCAACAATGAGCTAGCAGCCCATGTTTGAAAAATCGTTCTGTAAACCAGCTCACAGACTACCCTCCTAGCTGCTGGCCCTGAGCATTACCATTTCTGCCATGGGAACTGAAGAGAAGGCTTGGTCGTCTCACTGCCTGCACGCCTCCCAGGATGGAGAGAGAGCTGGCATGGTTTCCGTGTGCAATTTTCAAAGGTGCTATCCATTTCAAATTCAACCAGGAGGGCTGTTGCCAAGAAGGAATAATGTCAACAACTCAAGGGCCCCAGGAGATGCTTGGGCGCTTGACTGTGGAGGAATATCCAGGTTCTGCTCAGGGTTGAAGGGAAGCTCCGTGTTGGAGAATGCAGACAGAGCCCGACCTCGGACGGGGCAGAAGAGAACCATTGTCCAGGGGCTTCTGGCTTGAAATGGAGGCGGGTGCAGTGCTGCTGGGGCTCAGTGGGTGAAGACTGAGCTGGGATTGGAAAGCATCTGAGGCTCATGCATAATCAGCACATAGGTGGCAGGGCTGGTTCCTCCGGAGGGTTGGGAGGGAAGGCTGTGGTCCAGGTCTCTCTCCTTGGCTTGTAGATGGCTGTCTTCTCCTTCCCAAGTTATCACATGCTCTTCTCTCTGTATGTGTCTGTGTCCAAGATAGTTTCAACAGTTTGCATACAGGCTTAGGGTCTCCCCTGATGACCCCATTTCAATTTAATTACCTCTTTAAAGACCCCATTTGCAAATAGACCATATTTTGCCGTGTATAATGTGCCCCTTTTTGCCCAAATTTTTGAGGGAAAAAATAAGGATGCGTACTACCCGTGGGTAGTACTCGTTCCATATCTATATAAATGTTTTCAAGTCTTTTATTTATGCTTATGAGTTAAAAGTATAACTCCAGAAATCAATAATGATGTCCATATGCAAAACAGTACTCTGGAATATGACCATCTTTTTTTTATGTAAAAAAATTTTATGCATAAAATTTCTGGTATCTTGTATCTGTTCTTGTGTTTTGTAATCATCTGTTACATAACATTTCTTGTACCATAATGTGTTAAAAAATAAATGCTAAAATTCCTTTATCATACAAAAAACAAGTACCTAAATGTAAACAAATAAAATTTGGAATTAAAACATTAAAATGAAAGATTTTTTCCCCTGCAAGTTTGGGCCAAAGACATGGGTGCACATTATACACAGTGAAATACGGTAGTTCTGTTCTAACACCTGGAGGGGTAGGACTTCAACATACAAACTGGGTAAAGGGGGAACAATTCAGCCCAAAACAGGGTCCAATTTATGCCAGGAACTTCGCAGGAATGCTCTAGTGGAAGTGCTTCCCTGCCGTTCGGGGACAGTCATTCATCCCTGAGCCAGAGGGAGATGAAAAAACGTCACAGACAAGGTGACCTGGGAACGGGGCTAGAAGGAGGAAGCGGTTTCCCCTGGTGAAGAAGACTTGAAAATGGAATTCTAAGTAGACACAACGCATTTTACCAGAAAATGGTTGAGATGCATCATGTAGCATCTGGAGGAACCTTAGAGACCCACAGTTCAAAGTCTTCCTGGTGCAGATGAGAAAACTGCAGCTCAGAAAAGACGCGTGATTTGCCCAAGGTCACCAGGACCCAGAGGCCTCAACCCTCTCTGCTGTCTAGGCCATGACGCATGGTCTCCAGGACCCTGAACGCACTAAGACGGCATCTCAGCATCCTTGGAGATTTGAAAGGGAGGGAAATCCTCCATCACCCTTCCCATCACAGGAACATTACACGGGATCTTAAAAAAGGGTCAGAAGGAAGAGTTAGCGCCAGTGATTTATGACCCGCAAAGCAAGGCCACCTACCACGCTCTGGGCCGAAGCAGCTTCCGTTTCAGCTTTGCAAACAGCACTCTGAGTGCAGCCAACCTGCTGGCCCTGTGCCTGCCTGGGCCGTGCCCCAGCATCAGGACCCAGCAGCCCCAGCAGCTCTGCGGTCACCTGATCTTGCTGTCATTGACGAGGAACAGCAGGGTCCGACGGGTCAGGGAGCCGGGCACCATGCATTTTTGGCTCTTGTCTATGGAGGGCTGCCAGCTGAGAGCGTCCCTGGGACACAGAGGGCAGCTGCTGACCCTGCGGAAGGTTACACAACAGGGAGGCAAGGGACCAACCAAGACCCTCGCTTGGCATGGAGCCTCGGCTCACAGATGGCGCTGACTCAATGAGCCAGAGAGTCGCAGAAAGTCACACTGGGCCATCTCTCCTTTAAGAGGGAGGGAATTTGAGGCAGAGAAGACAAGTGACTGGCCCAAGGTCACAACTGGGTAAGTGGCAGAGTCAAGTTTACAACCCAAGTCACTCAGCTCAGTTCAGTGCGTCCCCCATCACTGCCTTCCAGCAGGACTGGATAGCAGAGGTCAGGGATCATCTCCCTCTTACGGGAAGGGCAGGGCAGGGTCCCATCCCCCCCTACCCTTCCACTACCATCCCTGCAACTGCTGCATCTCCCCGTTATAAATCTCAGGATTGAATAACTGGGTCAATGCTCGTGTTGCATTTCTTCAATGTGGGAAAGGTAACTAGATTGACATGTCATTACCTTAGACCTGGGGGAGCCAGTGAGGACTGGGGCAACAGGAGAGGGAGTGTGGGTGCTCATAGAGGGCTTCGGGTCAGGTGAGGGTGCGGTGAATTCATCAGTGAAAGAGAAGGGGACAGAAAATGGGAGAAGCACTGGTGAGGGCGGCTTGGCCAACCCTTGCATCTGATGGAGTCCGACTCGCTATGGAGGAGTAAGGGTGCAGACCCGGGGGGGCAGGGAATCATCAGAGGTAACCAGCTGTGGGGGGGTGGGGCGTGAGTGCTAAGCATTCACCCTCACTGTGCTCCCCTTTACTCAACCATCCAAACAGAGTTGTCACGGTGACTCCATCGTCCACCAGGAGCTTAGGGGCAGAGGGCTGGGAACCAGGAGCTGAGGAAGCAGGAAGGACACCCCCCCACACCGACTGGATGCCCGAGGCTCTGGGGAGCCGTTGCATGGAAGTGGCAGGATGACAAGTGAGCGCTGCAGAGAGATACCTGGCAGCAGGCTCGACATTGGCAGAGAGGCGGGACGATGAGTCAGAGGGCGGAAGGGCTTGAGGCAGAAAACAGCAAACAGTTGCTACCGTCCTGGGGACAGCGAATCGGCTCTGTGCAGCTGTCAGCTGGTGTCCGTACCCGACACGTGGGCTTCGACGGCCCCATGCAGCTTCGCAGGGTCATCGCCCAGACAAATCCAAACAGTTTATTCCCCTAACTGATCCCGAGCTCCGACGCTTGCCCCGCCTGCACGTGGTGGTTATGGGGTGCCTCTGTGACCCCCAACGCGCAGGCACGCGCACATACATGTGCTAAAACACCTGCTTACATCCTCTTTTTTCCTTTCATCAGCTACATTGATCTGACACCGTGTCAAACTCGCAGGAGTGGACGTCTTGGAGCCGCTGAGTTGAGCCTCTGCAAGCACGAACGCGATGGCCATTCCTTAGCTGTCTCCTGCCCCTCTCTCCTGGAGCTCTGAGACTGTCGGCCTGAGAGTCATGAGAGCCGGGGTGGAGCCTCAGACCTGTGGCCTTGGGCAAGCCACTTCCACTCTCTAAAGTGGAGCCTCAGAGACCATCTCAGAGGCCCCTTTATAGTCTAGCCATCCACTCTCTAAATCCTGAAGCCCACAAGAGGGTGAGTCACGAGGCTGATGAAGACCCCTGGACGAGGACAGCAACCTTCCTGCTTGCACCAGGCCCCCAGGGGACCTGCTGGGATCAACCGAGTCACTGCCTCAGGGGACGGATCTTGTACTGAACTGTGAGAACAAGGTGGGATCCGGGAGCTGTGGGAGAGGAGGCCTTCCGCCACCCTCACCCTGACTTCTGAGCCAGAAACACAGTCCTGCTGCCATCCCCATGGCACCCTAAGACTCCAGGGGCCACCCCCAGCCCCGCCCCCAGGCCTGAGAGATTGCAAAACGGGTGCGTCTGCAGCCAGGAGTGGTTTTCCTTTTCCTACCAGCCCACCCAAACGTCGCTGTCACCTCTGACCTTTTCTGAAGTGAAGAGATGGGGCACAGAGGGGCCTGGCGGGCTCTGGACCCCTTGCATTTTCTCAAGGGCCTCGCAGTAGTCTGAGTGACTTCGTGTTGGAAAGCAACATGCCGGCTCCAAGAGGGTTCCAGATGTTTCTGACCATTTATTTTTGTTCATGGAAAACGGCTGAGCTGGTAACGCTTGGAAGGCATTCCTGCAGGGACAGCTGACGTGGGCCTTGCCTCTCTGCTCCTTGTACCTGCTTTGGCTTTCTTTCGGGGAAGAAGAGAAAGAAATGGCTGTAGGAAAGAGCCCAGGCAGCAACTTGGTCCTTGGGACGGCGGCCGCCCAACGCCGAGCCTCCGTGAGTCGCCCTGGTTTCTATCCGTGACCGCACGTTTGCCGGGGGCCAAGCGTTTTCATCCTTATCTCACTCCCTGTCACCAGGAGGAGGCCAGGGCTCAGAGAGATGACATGTCCCGCCCAGAGTCACACGGCCAATAAAGGCAGGGCTGAGAGCCGAACCCCAAGTGGCAGGCTTTAAACCAGAAGCCTGGAGTTGCACGCTGTGGGCAGACGCCAAGGGAATGCCAGGATTTAGGGGGACCCGGGGAGGTCTTCTCATGGACCCATCCGCTTTCCGTCGGCCCGTCCATTTTGCACCCTAAAGTTAGTCAGAGGTCCCTAAAGGAAAAGCACAGCCTTCCGCAGCCCGACTCCCAGCCTCCCGGGTGATGCGTGACTGGGCCGGCGCCCAGTGCAGCGGGGTGGGCCCAACTCCGAGGCTGGCGGCGCGGGGTGGGCCGGGATCCGAGGCCGGCGGCGCGGGGTGGGCCGGGCTCCGAGGCCGGCGGCGCGGGGTGGGCCGGGCTCCGAGGCCGGCGGCGCGGGGTGGGCCGGGCTCCGAGGCCGGCGGGCGGGGTGGGCCGGGCTCCGAGGCCGGCGGGCGGGGTGGGCCGGGCTCCGAGGCCGGCGGCGCGGGCCCCAACCTAAGCTGCTCCCCTTACAAGCTAAGGGGCTCCAAGCGACTCACTCGCATGGTCCGGGCTCAGTTCCTTCCCGGCCAGCCGAGAAGCCCTCTCCGTCTCTGCAGCCAGAGCTGCCCCACGTCACAGGCGTGTTGGGAGGCGTTTTCGGCCCGGCGCGTGGCCCGGAATCCACGCTCCGGAGACGGGGTCCGGTAGGCACGGAGTTAGCTAGTCCTCTTGTCGCCGAGTCCGTTTCTGTGCGAAGGTGCAATAGGTGTCACCGAGCACTTACCTGAGCCCATGCCGTGGGGGAAGGGCAGGGCACTTCTAGGAGACCCGGGATCCCGAGGGACTCGCATCCTAAATACCTGCCACACAAATGACATTTCGCCCACAGTGTAGTTTTGGAACTATGGTAGGCGGAGCACAGGCCGTGGTGGTGGACACGACAGGCTTGTGGAGCACGCAGGTTATACACATGACAAGCACTCCGGTACGGGGAATCCTACAGCATGGGGACCCCCGGGAGCTTCCGACACTGGTCTGGAGGGGAGAGGGCCTTCGGAGACCTGGGGGAAGTTCCACGGGCGGGAGTGGCCAGCGGGCAGCGGGCCCGGGGCTGGGGTGCTGCGGTAGGGCTGGGCCGGGCAGGGCCGGGCACGGCAGGTCAGGGGGGCGGAGGTGTGCGCGAGGCCAGTGCAAACCTCGTACGTACGTCAGCAAAGGGGGACGATCAACGTCTCAGAAAGATTTCTCGGTCGCAATTTGGAAAGAGGATTAGGGGTGAGGGGACGCAGAAAGGAACAATGACCAGTGAAGTAAGGCACTCGGTGTGATGGAGGTGGGAGGACACTGAAAACATCCAACCGTTAGTTTCCGAGGGCCCAGCAGACCGGGAGGTACCGGTGCAAGTCACGAAGAGCCTCTCCCACGCCAGCGTCGTCCCTAAGGGAACCAGCAAAGGGCTGGGCTGCTGGAGGGCAGGCTGGGGGTGGGGGTGTTCAGAGGGAGGGGGTGAGGACAGTGGCTCTTGACCAGCTAGCATGGACTTGTTTCCATGTCTGAGCCATTGGTACGGCTGCCCGGTACATTCACTGTCAAAGTCGTCTGGCGTGAGGGCCAAGGCAGAGCGTTCCTGGAGCTGGGAGGGGGACTCCATGGGTTCCAGGCATTTCCCCTGGGAGCCAGTAACCAAAACAAGGACCTTCCTGTACCCATGGCCTGAGCACCTTGAATCCCGGAACTCCGGGTGAGAAGATTAGAACCTCAGGAAGGTACATTACCCAGAAGAACGGGACACTGTGGCTTTAAGAGGTAGGGACACGGAGTGCCAGCACAGCTGGGGAAGACATCCAAAACCACCGACTCCGTCCTGACCTCTCCCTGGCCTCCCTCACGCCTGGAACTCTCAACACGTTTCCCTCGGACCGACCCTGACTAGGCTCTTGGTGAGCAAGGCCACACTATTCACTTCTCTATTCTTCTCGAGCCTTCTGGTCCTGCCGCGCGCGCTCTGCAAACACCAGACCCTCCCAGCTCCTCTTTAATCTCTGTCTGGGTCTTGCAGCTCCTTCTGCTTAACCATCCAGCTCATTGTGCACCCCTCGTCCCCTGCTGGTACCCCAGATTTTCTCCAGAAAGACCTCAGGGTTGAGTGTGAAGTTTGCAAACTGAAGTGGTCAGATTAGCAAAGCAATTCACTCGCTCCCGCCTTCGATCTTTGGGGTGTGCCTGCCGGGGCACAGCAAAGGCCCGTGGGCTTCATGAACGTTTCTGGACCCCCCCCCCCCACAGTGCATGGAGCGGACTGTGCCCTCAGGAACGACCAGTAAATGCCTGACTGCACGCATTCTTTGAGCATCATCTGCCATAGGGCTGCCGAAGGTGCAAAGAGGAGACCCACACGGCCCTGCTCTCAGTGACCCTCCATCTAGTGACCAGTGCGGTTCCCTGAATCATTCACTCAGCCGTGTCACCACCCGGCATTGGGGCTGAGCACCCCCTGCTCACCAGGCTCTCAGAATAAGAAGCAGTTTCTGAACTCGCAGGTCGTGGTCAAAGAGGGCAGACAGAGAAACCATTGCAGAGCGAAGGGTGATCGTGAACTGAAAGGTCATGTCACCCACATGAAGACGGGAAATGCAGCCAAAGCTTATAAAACTCTTTCAGTGTTAGGTATTGACTTTGCAAGAGGGTGGAGGGTGGGTGGTCCTCCATAAATGATGAGGCCTATGCAAGGGTTTTCCAACTCCATCTCCCTTCAAAAGTTTAAATCTAACGGGGCGGGGAGGCAGGAGGGGATGCACAGGCCGCCTGACCGTGAGCCAGAGCCTGACGTCCGTAGGCGAGACCCGGCCCCACAGAGAACACGCTCAGGCGCTGGGCGGTCCACGAAGACAGACCGCTGCGCAGGCCCACCGCGTCAGCACTCTCCGGCGAGATGCAGAGCTTGGAAGGAGAGGGGCTCCCCCAAAGAGGTCATGGCCACGCAGATGGAAGCAGGAGCCGCGGGACCGCAGCACACATTCGGAGCTCAGGCCCCTGCATTCCTTCTTCATTTGAAAACTACTTACCGAGCACCTGTGAGCACCAGGCGCTGTATTCGCAGCGCGATGCTTGGCCGTGAAGCTCAGTCCCCGCTGTCTGGGGCGTCAGGGACGGATGGGGCTGTCGGATGCCACACAGCGTTCTAAATAAAGCACTGACGATGTGGAAACTGAGGCACAGAGAAGCTAACTGGTTTGCCGCGAGATAATAAAAACCATTCATTCATCTCTGGCCCTGGTGCCTGGCTCAGGGCTCCTGAGACTCTTGCCATTTCCTACGTAATGAGAGGAATAGGAGCATCTTTCGTGCTATCCAGACGACTCTGAGTGGGCTCCTGCAAGGGCAGGTCATCAGAAAGACCAAGCCGCGAGTTTTCAGCCCCACCCACCCCCCGACTCCACCTCCGAGAGCAGAAACGGAGTTAATAATTGATCACGCTACACAAGGAAGCCACCATAAAATTCCAATAGTATCGGGTTCCGAGGGCTTCCAGGCTGTCCAACACATCCACACGGGGAGGGAGACCCAGGGACAGGAGGTCCTTTGCTTGGGACCCTCCCAGATGGTGCCCTAGTGTACCCCTTCAAATGGCTCTTTATCTCTGTCCTTTGTCACATCCGTTAATAAACTGGGTTCTGCGAGCCACTCTAACAAATCAATCCAAGCCGAGGGAGGGTTCCTTGGAACCTCCAGTCTGCAGACAGTTGGTCAGAAGCATAGGTGACAACCTGGGCTTGCGAGTGGCATCTGAAGTCAGACAGAGGTGGGGGACAGTCCTGTGGGTCTGAGCCTTTAACTTAAGGGATGTATGCTATCTCTGGGAAGATTGTACCAGAACTCGGTTGGCTTGTAGGACCAGCTGGTGTCCCAGAGACCTGCTTGGTGCGGGGGAAATCCTCCACATACGTGGCGATCGGAGGTGTCAGGAGTTAAGTGTCCTGCGTGACCAGTGAAGGTGACACTCCAGGAAGAAAGAAACAGAAGGTAACTGAGTTCTTCCTCGTTCCTTGCCCAGGGCCATGCTGTCGGGAAAGGAAGGGTTGGGGTTCAAGCGCGCGCGAGATAGTGCATCTCAAGGCCAGGAACACGGCGGGGGTGGGCCTCAATGCCAGGAGCCACAGTCGAACAAAACTAGGAGTCAGAGAATGCCTGTGGTGGGAGAGCAGAGGAGAGGAGAGGCGCAGGGGACAGGAAGGGGACAGAGCAGCCGGCACACAAGGGGAGGGAAGCAATCAGTCCCGTGCCCACCTGAGAAGGACCCTCGGTGGTGGGAAAAAGCACGGGCAGAGGCTCTGAGGCTGGAAGCTGATGTCAGGGCCCAAGGGACGGGAGCACAGAGACTGGCAGAAGTGGCCGGAGGGGGTGCTGCCCAGGGAGACCGGGGCGGGCCACAGGGAACCTTGCAAGGGACACGAGGAGCTCAGAGCTCGCACAAACAGGAGTCCTTCGAGGCTGACTTATCTTGCGGGGACCGAATTTGTGCCTGAGGATAAGGCGAAGACGCAGACACCGAGCGGATGAGAAGCCCCAGCTCCGGGGACAGGCAGCCCGAGTCACACGCCAACGCCCCCACTGCGGGCAAGTTCCGTGCCCTTGGCGATGCGGCAGCGATGACAGTAACACCTTGCTCCCTGGCTGCATGGGGAGTGCGACGTGCTTACGGCAGTGCCAGCCCCGTCGGCGGCAGCCTGTGACTGTTAGCTTTTCTGTCCCCGTCCCCACCTTCACGTCCTGCTAAACGTGGCTCCTGGCAAGATCGCATGACCCCGCAGGACGACACGTTGCCCTGTGCGTCCATCAGGGGTACATCACAGGCTGCAGGCCCAGAATCAGGGAGCGCCCACCTTCCGGAGGGCGGCCCCGCCCGTCTCCTCAGGAGAAGGCGAGCTCGTCACCCCGGAACGTAAGCCCAAGGGACGGGTCTCCGGGCTGTTCACATCGCTGCAGAGGAGCTAAGTGCCTAGACTGTTCTGGAACGATGCGCGATCTCCAACTTCCAGGCCCGTTGGCCATTCTTGGCTCAGAGGCACCTTTTCTTTCCCCTTAGAATGATTTTATTAAATCCGCAACGTGCAGCCGCTTCTGGGCCCCACACGCACAAATGGTGACAGGAAAGCGGTGTCTGAGCGCACCGCGGCCCGGCCACCAGCTTCCCGACGCTTCGCAGGGCGCCTGGCCCGCACGGATCCGGCATTCTCCAAGGGGTGCTCCCGCACTCTCACCACGGACAGACCAGCCAGACGAAGCTCAGAAACGGCCCCCAAAGGGCATTTTCTTAACGCCCCTCCCTCCACCGTCCGGTGATCTATTGAACAGCCCCGTGCACTCCGGCCGGCTCTGCGCTCCTGCTCCGGAGCCTTCCGCCACCACCACTGCACGCTTTGCACGACTGAGGCACAGTGGCCTTAACCTTGCTATTTCGAGAGCCTGAAGTGGTTCTGCTCCTCCGGGCCCTCATCCTCTCCCGTTCATACGGTGACGTCAGCCCACGGCAAACAGGAAGTAGCTCCCTCACCCCCACTTTCTCCAGGACCGTGGCTTCCTCCGCCATACGGTGCCCCCAGGCTCCTGCCACACCAAAGCTCCCTCCCTTCATTGGACCACGGTGAGAAGCTGGCTGTAATTCCAGAACCATCACCATCGTTCCCCCCTGCGTACTTGTCTAGCCACCTCCATAGCCCCCATGCTGGGTGCCACATCCAGGTCCTCCACCACCATGGCCTCCTCTTCCTCCTCCATAGCTGGGGCTACCCCCAAACCACCACCTCCAGGCTCTCCTCTGTACCCACTAGAGCACCCCCAAGTCCACGACCATGCCCATCGCCCGCTGATCCTCCCCTGAAAGTCGCACTTCCCGGCCCCGCCCCCACCACGAGGACCCCCCAAACCCAAGCGGCCTCATCTTCCCCTTCTAGAACGTGGAACTCCCTGCACGTCTCGTCCGGACGGCGCTCCCCTCCCTCTGCACTACGACCGCCCACGGTCCAGGCTTTCTGCACCGCAGCCTCACGCACAGGGTCGCCGTCACGGAAGCGACAGCTCCAAAGCCTCTTTTCCTTGCAGACGGCCGAGCAGTGATGATCTCAACGGTACCGATCACCTCGGAGGACGTTGCTCAGGACCTTCTGTGGTTCTGCCAACGAACGGCTTTGGCACGGTCCCCGGGCCCCGGCTTCCCGGGTGCCTCCCTCACAGGTCCCACCCCTGTCCCATCCGCTGAAGGAGCTCTTGCAGTGGTAGCACCACCACCTTCGGCCCCAGGCAGCGGTTACAAAGCCACATGCTCCCGGTCGTTGGCTTGCAGGACCTGTCATTATGGCACTGGAAGTGTCCCCCATTGCTCGGGCAGTTCCGCACACTTTCTTCTGGGCTTTCAGGAAGGGGCCCACGGACCTTCTTTCCCTCCATGGCGGACTCGGTGGCTTCAGCCATGGGGCACCACCGTGTTCTCACAGGATGGGCCGGCGGGCGGCCAGGCTCTCCTGCCCCGCCAGGCAGCCACCGGGGGAAGCCGGCTGGGAAGGACGCGCCCTCGGCCTCACGCACCCCGAAGGAGCGACCGAACGTGGGAGCAAGTGCTTCCTTGGACCCGCATCCGAGTGGCGCGTGCCCACGTCTGCCCCAGAACACGCGCGCACGTTGTCTCCCGTCAGGGACTCCTGATGGCTGTATGACATGTCACCGTCCTGGTCACCCTAATTGGTGAGTCCCCATTGCTGAGCAGAGGGTTTAGATCATGCTGCCACGAACACCCGGTGGGTTACATCCTTGAATTCTTCCCCGGTTCTCTCCCGCTTGGACACATCCCTGAAAACGGAATTCCAGGGCCCGGTGTCCGGTGTTTTCGAGGCTGATGACACATGTTAACAAACCAGCGCTGTCAAGGCCGTGCGCATTCCACTCGGCTGCGGCGGGGCCGTGAGCTCCTCAATCCTGCTGGCGCTAACCACTGTCCTTCCTTGTCGGTCTCCTAGGCGACAAAGCCGTATTGCACTTCTCTTCGCGTTCTGTAAATACCGTGGCGAACCCTGTCCACACGCTGCTCGACCACGCTGCTCTCCTGCTCTCTGCGTGGCCTGCTTCCGTCCACGGCCCCCTCTCTGCCGGCCCCTCCTCGGTGATGCCCCAGAGCTCCTCGGCGTCCGAGCTCCCGCCCCCTCGCAGCCGCGCTGCCGTCCCCCCAGCTCCCCGCTGGCCCTCGCTCCTGCACCCAGTGTCTCTGACACGCGCTGCTGGACCCCTTGCCGAGCCCGTTCATCAGTCTTTTCCATCCTCGCTTCTGTCCCTGTCCTTACGATTGCCAAACTGGTTCATTGTCTGATCTGAAAGCAGACCTCGATTTGACCCGGTTCGTTCCGATGGCCGCCGCAGCCCGCCCAGGTCCTTGACAGGCTTGTGTCACCCGGGGTTTCAGCTCTCCCTCCCGGGGCTGAGCCAAATGCGGATTGGATCGGGGCTCTCTCTGTGACTTCACCCCGCCATCCATCACCCGCCCGGCGTGTCTCTAACGATGCTCATTCAGCTCGTCTGAGTGGGAGCCAAGTGGAACTTCTCCGTCACCCACACAGCGCCAGCGGGCTCCGGGCGTCCACGTGGGAGAGGGGACAGGCTCTGCCAGCGGGACGCCTGGCCTGGCCCAAGATGCCCCTTTGGATGAGTGTTGTCACAGCACCTGTCACCCTCAGAACCATCACTCCGTGCCCATAATCACTTATTTATATTTTCCCCTCCCTTGGGCACGTCTGTTTCGTTTTTCTTCTCCTTTTTCTTTGCTTAGCCGACCCAAGCCTTTGTGGATGACAAGGGACATAAGTATATAGTAAGCGAGCAGGTGTTAGCTGACAACGATGTGGCATGGATGGCAAGGCCAGCCGCCCAGGGTCAATTCATTCCCTCGGGATATGGGACAGGACATTAAAGGTCATCTGGACCCCACCTTCCCACCCTCGCCCACCCGATGCTAAGATCCTTTTTGCGTCGTGGGGGTTAAATAGCTGCCACCCCAGAAACCACCTGGGAACCGGGCAGTGCTCTGACGTGATCTCTAACCCTTTCAAACAAACAGCACTTTGCAGATAGGTGTTGTTGCCGCCTGCAAACACAAGGAATAGAAGCTCAGAGAACCCACCACCTTAGTCCAAGATCACACCGTTAGAAAGTCTTGGAGCCTGGATTGCACTTGTGTCTATCTGGATCCCAACTCCACACCACACGCCCCCCAGCCCGCCCCCGCCGCTGCCCACCGTCCTGCACTCTCTGACCATCGGGATGAGAGCTCGTCCTGACCATGATTCTGGGAGCGTCGCGAGGGGAAGAATTCTGGGTATCGATCTAAACATCCTTTCCTGGACTTTCTCCCCCTTGAAGACACACAAGCTGAACTGCCCCTCCTCCGGACGAGCCCCCTTAGGAATATCCCCCCGTCTCCGATCTGTCAAGACCCCCTCAGATGACGGCGTCAGGAGCCCCTCCACCTGGGCGGGCTCCAGTTTGCCGCCGTCCCCCTGTGGTCCGCAGTGGAATGCCGTGCTCCGGGTGGGCTCGCGAGGCAGCTGAACCTCCCCCCGGGACCCAGCAGCTTCTCTCCTTCCCTTCCAGGGAGCCCCGGGAAGAGGAAGCGCCCCCTTCCCTCCCGGCCTGCCTACCTGCTTTTCCTCCAGCCTCAGGCGGGGGCGTTGGGGGCAGACGTTGGCGTCTTATATTCGTGCTCACCGACTCTGAACCCCCTTCCCCGCGGTCGGTCGGACGTTTTCGCACCTGCTTTGGAATCGAGTTCCTGTCCTTGCTTGACTGTTCACCCTGGAGTTTTCCTCCCGTCTTCATTGAACGTTCGTTTATGGGGATGCAGCCCCTGGCTTCCAGATGCTCAGAGGGTGAGGGAGAGACTGGTCAGATGGGGAAAGTCAGGGCTCCTAAGGTGGGGAACCACCCCACACGGAGCCAGCGAGGGCTCCCCCGAGAGGGGCTGGTCAAGTGGCTGACCTCTCTCCTATTGCTCCATCCTGGAAGCAGCTGGAAAGGTGACATCTAAAAGCGAGGAGGTAGGAGGAGGAAAAGACACTTCCCAATCCTTCCACAGTTCTGTCACGTGTCCTAGTTACTAAATCGCGGCTCCTCCTTGTGTTCCCAGCCCTCCGAGCTCATTTCCCTCGTTCCTAACACGAGGATCATAATACCACCTTCCTCGTGGGCTTGTGGCGAGAATTAAATGATACAATGATTGCAGAGTGCTGAGAACAATACGCGCCCCACAAATGGTGGCCATTAGTATTTTCAGTCTGGCCCTAGATTTAATTATTTCCATTAACCCGACACCAGGCAGGTGCAAGAATAGCACCCTTACCTTTTTCTCTCTTGCTTTAGAGCGTTCTCACACACCGCCTCGTCTAAGCCTGCCTCCACCTTGGAGAAGAGAAAACAGTAAGCCCTCACTGACTTCACGTAATGAAGGCTTAGATGAATGCAGGAGCAGCGCCAGAATTTGTCCATGACCCTATCACTACCCTTTCCCCACCACATTGTTTTGATTTTTATATAAATCAGTGACCAGCTGTAGGGATCAATTGAGTTGAGTGTTATCATTTGATAGCCCCCACCTCATTTTATGCTTCATGTGCCCCCCTACCCCCAAGGAGACTCAGTAGTGGTCCTGACTTTGAGGCTGAGGAGCATCCCAGTGCCTGAGCTGATCATGAAAAATAGCAGGAAGTTCCTCAGCCCTATGTGTTGCTTCCTAGTTTGACCTGCACTATCGATTCTGGATTCAGCCCAGCTCTTAGCTCCAGAATCCTACCTTGCATTAAAACTGGTGAGGGAGCTTGGATTTTACCCTCCCTGAAATCTAACAAGTTGACTTACTACAAGTTATGGGTGCATGAGGAGGATCCGAAACCCCGGAGTCAGAGACAAAGAACAGCTTATTACTCACAGCAATGACAGTTGCCCGAATATCTTCATTGGTGTTGCTTCCCTGAACCCTAATTCCCACAGGGCAATGCAGTGAGAGCCAGGTAACTAACTCGTGCACATCGAGTGACTTGTGTCACAGAACAGAAACTCTAAGCTTCAGCAACTCTGATCCTTTATAGGAGCTATAAGCAAACCTGCCCAATTTTTGCCCTGGAGAGAGAGATTACTGGTCAGCAAACAATCTGCCCTCTGCCCCAGGTGGAGATACTGTCTCTCTGTTGCACAAACATCCTGGGAAGGAAAGGTGGCAAGGAAAGCTCTCAGTGCCTCTGCTCACAAGACGTACAGAAACTTGAAAGAACTATTGGAAGTTGACCCCCAATACCTTGTCCCCCATCTCTGTGGTCTGTCCAGTTATTCTGGTCATGAGTCTGGGACATTCCCAATAGCTATCGCCTTCCTGGGCTCACCATGGTCACATTATGAAGTCAAAGCCGGGAGACTTTTAGAAGGCTAATGTGCTTTGTGCTGCAGACACAGGCGATGTACCTGGCTTCTCAAGGAAAGGTCAGATGTGACCCAAGGTTTTGCAACCGGTATGGAAATGAGTCTGAAATCTAAGGTAGATGAGAGGAGACACTGGCATGATGGGTGTAATGATGTCTGAACCCGTCTCTCTTAATGAAAGTCAATGTGTCTCTAACTGTGGATGTTAAATGGCTGCAAAGAATGAGCAGTTAACCAATGTGGGTCCCCTCATGTCTGTGTTTGTCACTTGGAGATTATGAACACAGGTGGACAAACATGGTGCTAACTCAAGTCTAGAAAATTTCATGCCAATTGAGCTGACCTCTTGCTTGCTTCCATGGCTCATCTAAACATTCCTTTACCCTTTTACCCTTTAGATAAAGATGGATTGTAGAAATTCTTTTAAGCTTAAATGGGGAAGAGCGAGGTGCGGACTGTACAGCGCCAGAATGACCTAGCATCGAGCTCCTACTGCTGTTACTTACTCTAGGGAAGGGGTCAGAGATCGACAGAATGGCTTTTCTGAGGATTAAATAAGCTAATACAAAAAGGTGCTGATGACAGTATCTCTGATTCAATATATTTCATTTAAGTGCTCAGCTCAGTTTTCCTTATAAGTGAATAGAATTTATATAACCCAAATCTCCAACAATAGAGGAGTCTTTGAGAAAATTACAAAATGTACCTAAAACCAATTGTAATACGGGTATTAAAACCATACTGTAGGTGGATGCTGTCTATGTTTAGGATGTGAAAAGCATCAAAAGATCATTGCATTAGCTGTAACCATAGGAAGCACTGACAAACTAAAAAATACCACACGTATCCGGGAATAAACAAGCAACAGAAGTGAAGACCTCTACACTAAAACACGACAAAATATTGCTGAGATAAAAATTGAAAAAGATGTAGTATATTAATGTATTCAAATATTTCATTTTGTTAAGATGTAAATTCTCCCCAAATTGATCCATGACATTCCAAACAAAATCTCAAAAGCAATTTTTGTCAACATTGATAAACTGGTTCTGAAATATAGATGGGGCTGGAAAGATCCTAGAACAGCCCATTTAATCTTAGGAAGAACAAAGCTGGTGAACTCACACTGGCATATTTCAAGAGGTATTTTCTTGGGCGAAAGCAACTCCATGGTGATATCCCGCTGAAACAGTCACTGGTGAGTTGTACCACGCCGCTGTCACCTGTAGTCCCCAGCATGGTTGCAGTGCTTGTGCATGGCTAGCATTTCTTCCACTTACTAAGAATCTGAGTCACACAGGCTTTAGTCACTTACTACACAAATGTTTATTCAGCTCTGATGGGCCAGGCAAAAGCAGATTTGCTACGAAGCTAAGCAAGTGTAACCGTCAGGGCCTCTCATTTGCATGGGCCCCTCCCCAAGGCTGCGTACGTCACGGGTGTTTGGAAAGTACACCCAGGAGGATACTTGGCCCACAATTGGTTAAGACCACTGTCTCTTTCCGCAGCAGCCTTCCCTCAGCCATGCTTCTCCTCAGGCTGATTGATGTGGGAGGGACTGCGTCATTGGGAGAACTTAATTTAAGTTGAGACGTGGACTCATTCAGTGGGACTTCAGTGGGATATATTTATGTGGTTGCAGCCACTTCCCTGCACGGTTACATTATGGTTAGCTGTTCCAGAAAGGAATGACGTTCGGAAACAATCTCACTCCCCACTCTGCCAACCGACCCAGAATCGTGACACCAACAACGTTCGGGGCCAGACATTGTTTATCAAGATATATATGATTTCCATGGTGCCTGGCATCCAAACTATGGGGTAACGGAGAAAAAAATAAGGCAGAAAAGCAAGTCTGTGGAAAATTCTTCCTAATTTTATGGCTCATATATGAAAGAAATTTGATAGAGATCTTCCCAACTTTGACATTATAAATAGCGAAGCCAAAAGAAACTTTCCTGCAATATCAACAAAAAAGGCAAATTTCAATCAACCATACTAGACAAAAGACTGAATTGTCTTTACATTCTCTCTATAAAAAATATTATAAAATGTTCTATTTATTCTGTTAGTTACAGAGAAAAGTGTTCAAGTCTCTCACTCTGATAGTAAATTTGTATATTTTTCCTTGTAGACCCGCCAAATTTAACTTTATGTGTAATTGAGACTGTTACGAAGTGTACACCAACTTGGAACTCCTGTATCTTCCTAGCAAATTGGACCTATTTTTATTACAAAATATCCTTTTGTATACCTTGCAATTCTTCGCCTGTAAGTCTGTTTGGTCTGATGTAGGTAAGACGATACCATTTTTATTTTCCCTTTCCATCTTTTTGCTGTAATTGCACTGTACATAGCCTTATGCTTTCGACCAGCCTCTTTTAAAGACCATATGCCTGGGTTTGGTTTTTAAAAGTCCATCTGTCAATCTGTTTTCTAAAGGACCACTTATCCTATTAACATTTAATGTGATTACTGATATATTTGGGTTTTTAACTCACCGTCTTAGTCAGTACATTCATGCACCATTACTCCAGACGGAGGAAGGGGGCCCAGCCACTATGCTCCTACTTGATGACTCCCGCATTGACCAGTCACTGGATATGAGTTGCTGGGAGAGAGAGGGTCACGGCCTTGAGCCACACAGCTCTCTCCATCTGAGACCCGCTCTTGGGGAGGAATTCGTCTGTGAGCCATCAACAGACGACACGGCAGCCACTCAACGAACAAATACATTGGTCCTAAAGGGAGATGGGGCAGCACCCCAGAGCACCCACCATAAACACTCCACCTCCAATTCAAGCTGATGCATAAACAGACTCTCTCACGAGAGGTTCCTGATAGTTAGAAATGCTCACTAGAACCAAGTTTGTGGAATCAAGAAATAGCATTCTCAGTGTGGCTCTGAGAATCTTTGAACTGGAAAGCACCTCAGAGATTTTGGGGCTCCCCCTCTTCATTTTTACAAATGTAGTAAATTCGTTTTCCAAGGCCACGGAGCCATTCTGGGGCTGTGGTAATGCCAGATTTAGAAGTTTGCTCTTTTGATTCATAATTCATTACATGACTCCAGCCCTACGTTTATTTGGCAGACATCTATGGCCAGCAGGATATTAATGCAGAAATCACATAAGCTATATTTATGGTGTTTTAAATAATTCTGAAAAAGTACCCTCAAGAGTCTCTTAGTTGTCAAGATTTTTGCATATACATTTTCCATCACCATAATTGATTAAGCCATAAATGTCCCTATAAAACTAAACATATAGTCCTTTGTTTTCCAAGTACATTTAAGCTCCTGATGATAGATCAAAAATTTATGCAACCCAACATTTATTCAATTCCTAGGAAGACAACTAGTCCTAATAAAGCTTCATCTAGGTAATTGGTTTATGTTCATTAGGACATTATAATTTATAATTTAGTTTCGTAGTTTCTGCACATGCATTATCTCATTTAATCCTCCCAGAAACAGTGAAGTGGGCAGGGTGCAAATTATTAGCTCCAATTTAGAGATGAAACTGCATACCAAGGGAAGTGAAACGGCTCACGGAAAGACACACATTCAGTCAATGGTGAAGTCAGGGCAAGATTCAGGTCATCTGCCTCATAGCTCAGTGTAACAAACAACACCCCAAAGTGACTGCTCCCAAGTGAGTCATGCTCTGGTTCAATGCCGTCCCTGTTGACTTGCTTAGAATATCGGAACACGGGTGGGACATCCCTACCTTGGGTATGGTAAAGATGGTTGACTATCACTCTTGTGGTGACTTTTTGTTATATAAGACCCTGTAATTGGACAGAGGCTTTCCTACTGGTCCTGAAGCAGCTAACTGCTGTGGGTGAACAGCTTGTCCAGCGGTCCCCGTGGCAGAAAGCTGTGGGCAGTCCCCAGGACTTGAGGCTGGTCTCCCGCTGAGAGCCAAAACAACGTGGGGGTCCTCAGGTAAGTTCTGCCAACAACCTGAATGAGCTTGGAGGCAGATTCCTCCCCACCCAAGTCACCAGGTGAGAACACAGCCCAGCTGACACCTACATTGCAGCCTTTCCTGCCCTTCTCTCCTTTGCCCTGACTGGGATGCAGGCCAAACAACGGGAGCTGCAGCAGCCATTTTAAATGACACAAAGGACTCTACACGTTGAGGACGGTAGAGCCACAGAAGAGAAGACCACAGTCTCCCAAACATCAAGCCACCCGACCTGCCCCGGGCTACTGATCGGGGCTACTGATTGGGGCACCTTTCTCTGAGAGAGGAATATAATTCTATCCAGTTTAAGAACACAGACCTGGAAATTTCTGAAACATGGCTTTGGTTATTTATTTAAGAAACGAATTAACAACCAGAATGCAGCCAGGGACTATTGCACTCCCACTTTACAGGGTCCCATTTGTACATGAGTAGAACCCAAGGCCCAGTGACACTACCACCCGCCCAGGAATAGTTTTAGGATTGTCAAGGAAAAGTCGTCATGCACTGACACACTGAAATTTCCAAGAGGTTGATCATTTATTGATTGATGACGGGGCTTTGTGGCTCCCCACCCTGTGTGTGTATAATCCTCACATTAGTCAAGGCTGCTGTGAATTCCATAGTTATATTAGCTCAGTGGTTTTCCAGTTCACCCCGCCATCCCAAGAGGTCATTGATCCTGTATTTTCAAGCAGTTATTCCAGACTTTGTTTTGAAATTCAGTAGTTGTAGATGCCACAGGGTGATCTCCTTTCCCTTTACCCAGAGTGGCGAAAACCTAGGGGTTAAGTTTAAAGAACCTGTCATCCATGGAGAAGTCAGGCTCACCGGTGCTAGGGATGGTGGGCCTGCAGCTGTGGCTTGTTGTCCACTGCTCTCGGCCTCTGTAGCAGAGAACCAACGTGGAAGACTGTCTAGAAAAGTTTACAGGGCACAATCCATCTGCATGGGAGGCAATGCGTTACCCAGGATTCCCTCAGGCACGTAGTCTCCCGGCTGGAGTGCCTGGTTGGCCTGGAGTCCGGGAGCGTCCTGGCAACTCACTCGTGGGATGAGGGGAAATTAGGATGGACATGTGTCTTGGACAAAGACAGTAACGTGTCCTCCAGGGGTTGGAGTCCTCACAGGCTGTCCCATGATGGTGTCAGTCTGGTCTGCAGCCCCACATCTCTTTGAGTTGCAGCACTCATATTCATCATGACAACTGGAAGGGCCTCGGGCCACTTGAGGCCTGTCCCTCCCGCTGTAGTTGTTGCAGCTGGCTTCCTCTGCTAGCAGAGAGGTGCAACGCAGCAGGCTGCCTGCGTGCTTGTCTGTGCCCCTGTTTATGAACCTTAACCTCATTTCTCCCATAACTTCAAAAGGAGATCTATCAGATCACACTTTGGAGGGTTATTACCTAATTCTTTTACTAACAAAAGCCTGAAGTTCCCCAATATATCCATGTTTTTCATCCTCTAGCCCTAGGTTTTTGAAATCAATGAAGCTATAGTCTGAATGTTTGTGTCCCCCACCAAATTCATAGGTTGAAATCCTAATACCCAATGAGAGGTGGGCCTTCGGGGAGTGATTAGGTCATGAGGGCAGAGCCCTGACGAATGGCATTAATGCCCTCATAAAAGAGGCTGACGAGAGCTCCCCTGCCCCTTCCTCCGTGTGAGGACACAATGAGAAGCCTGTGACCTTAAAGAGAACCTTCACTTCCCAGGGTTGCACCGGGGGCGTCTCCAGGGCCTCGCTTTACCTTATTTCTGCTCTGAAATGGTCTGTTTCCCCCACTAGCTCGCAAACTTCTGCAAAGGTGGGGAACTGGGTTTATTCATTGTGCTGCCTGCCATACCTAATACCAGCGATGCTCCAGATTTCTGGAGAGCAGACTTTAATATCACCTGGGATCCGATCCTGGTTGTGTGACTTCACCTGTGCCCGCCTAGGTTTGCTTATGTGTCCCATGAGGGTGAGGGCTCCCCCCTTGCTGGACTGTCACAAGGACCAAATTAGATGCTGTATAAAAGGTGCCTGGCACCGCAGCGGGCACCCAGGAAACCTATCGGGGCACAGCAGCTGTTACTGGCTGTTGTTGTCTGTTCTTTGTACGCGTGTGCCCAGGGAGGTAATTGCAATGACCCCCCATATCGGGGTGGTGGTGTACAATTTCCAGCTCCTGTCAGATGCGTCTCCTCCCTGGGTCCTCCATCAGCCTTCTGCAGGAGGCTTTGTTGCTGTTACTGCTCCCACCTTGGGAAAGAGAGAAGGGTCATAGGCGGAATGTAAAACTGAAAGCAACAAAGAAAAACCAACCAAACAAACAAAAAGCCATGGACACAATCAATGGTTTAATGTTTATTTGGGGACGAGTGGGGAGGGGAGGGGAGGCGAGGAGGGGGAGGGGTGGGAGAGGAGCGGGGGGGGGGGGGGGGGGAGCCGAATATACGGTGAGGGAAGGAGCACTCACACTGGGCGGTGAACTTAGACAACAAGGTGACGACGCACTGTAGAACGGTACGCCTGCAACCTGTGTGATTCTTACTCACCAAGGTCACCCCAGTAAGTCCAACAATAAAAAGAAAATAAAAGAGAGAGAGAGAAAGGGACACAGGGAGAGGTGAGGGAAAGAACGGGAAACCAGCTGCTCACTGGTTTGTACCTGCTGAGAAGCGGCTCGGGGAAACCGAGTCACAGCCTCGACGCATTCAGGCCACATGTGCCAGCACTGTCCTTCCCAGCCCAGGAGGCACCAGAGCCAGCGGGCCGCGGGCCGGGGGGCAGACGCTGGGGTCCGGCGTTCCCACACGCGGACGACCCCCACTCCTCAGTGAGGGGACGTGGACACCTACCAGACGGCCGTCCTCTGAGGGTCAACAGAGACCCGAGAGGTGAACGGGCTTCCTAACCAGAGACGTTTCTGGCACAGTATCTGGTTTTATTATTTTCGAAGAGGGTATCTTGGAAACTCCTCTCCCGCTTCTGTTCTCATCTCGCAAACTCTCAAATCACAGATGTCTCGTTTCTTAGGCTTTCTGCAGTGGCCCACTGGGCTCCCAAGGGCTGGGCACACCGCGTTGCTCTTACCTATTTATGTATTAGCTCCATTGTCTGTGGCCTTCTGAATCACCCCCGTTAGACCGTGAGCACCAGGAGGCCACTGTGCCTTGTCACTGTTACGTCCAGGGCTAGCCCCGGGACTGGCACACAGTAGGTATTCAGTAAGTGCTCACTATACACAGAAACGAACGTGCCTCCAGTTTCTCTCATCTACCGTCAGTCTAGACAGGTGACTTCATCTCTTCCCCGTTTCAGTAGGTCATGCAAATTTAGAACATCAATAACACAGAACAAGCTTTTTACCTAGTGATTATACCCTGTGTCTTTCGAGACCGAAAAGGAAAATGCGCCACAGCAATCAAGCGCTAAGAGAAGCTAGCGAAGTTTCAACCCGCGGAAATAAACAAATGACCAGAGGCCAGGGACTGGGAAGCGATCATGGGATCCCACGGGAAGGCCAGAGGGCAGAGTTCCGGTGCCGAAACGGCCACAGGGCCATGCCACGCTGCACACTTGTCATCACAGAGCCAGCGCAGTGTGAGCGCCGGGTCCTATGCCAGCCAGCGGTCAGCATGACTTCAACTAGGGCAGAAATAAATCGGGAGGGCAAACTCTAGACAGAAACTTTGGCCGAGCCTTTCTACCTAGCCACAGTGAGTGCCCTAAGGTGTGTCTTTATAGTGGTTTAAAAAATAAACAAACCAAAACAAAATAACACACACACACACACACACACACACACACAGTCAAAGGCAAAAAATGGACTTTTTAATAAATGCTGCTGGGATAAGTGGGTAGCCATTTGGAGAAAAACAAAATTAGATCCATACCTGATACTGTACACAATCAACTCCAATTGGATCAGAGATCTGAATATAAAAAAGTAAAAATCATACAAGTACTAGGGGGAAAAATGGGTGAGTACGTTTATAACCTAGAAGTAGGAAAACCTTTCCAAATTATGACTCAAAATCCAGATGTAATAAAAGACAAGGTTGAGGGAAAAAATTCACATTTGCATGACGAGAACACAATAGAGAGTCAAAATGCAACTGACCAGGGTGCTTCCGGGGAGGAAGGGCCACGTAACAATTGCTGACCTTCACCGAACACCCTGCCCTTCTCACCGAGCCTGCGCTATGTCCCTTTGAGCTGAGAGAGGAAACTGGGCTTTTCGTTTTTTTTTAATTGTGGCAAAATACACAGAACACAAAATGTATCGTCTTCACCCTTTTGAAGTATACAGTTCAGTAGTGTTAAATACATTCACACCGTTGTGTGACCCATCTCCAGAAATGTTTACCTTGCAGAGCTATGCTCTGTGCCCATTAAGCAATCTGTCCCCACTTCCTCCTCCTCCAGGAAGC
Organism: Lyroderma lyra; assembly: GCA_004026885.1. Classification (NCBI taxonomy): domain Eukaryota; kingdom Metazoa; phylum Chordata; class Mammalia; order Chiroptera; family Megadermatidae; genus Lyroderma; species Lyroderma lyra. Next base: position 26,250 of record PVJL010003406.1, read on the forward strand.
CCCAGGCAACCACCCGTCTCATTTCTGTCTCTATGAGTTTGGCTCCTCTGAGTAGCTCATAAAAGTGGCAACACACAGTACGTATCTTCTTGTGTGTGGCTTTTTTTTTTCACTTGGCAAGATGTCTTCAAGCAAGGTTCACCATGTATCAGAATTTCCTTTCGAAGGCTGAATAATACTCTGTTGTCTATAAACCAGTCTGTTTAGCCATCCATCAGCCAACGGACCCCTGGGCTGCTTCCAGCTTCCTGGCTATTCTGAACAATGCTGCTGCGAATACGGACGTGCGAACAGCTCTTCGAGCCGCTCTTTCAATTCTTCTGGGCGTGTACCCGGAAGTGGAAGCCTGCATCACACGGCAGTTCTACCTTTGACCTTTGGAGGGCCCACGATACTGTTTCCCACAGCAGTTGCATGTTTTACAGTGCCACCAACAGTGCACAGGTGTCCCCGTTCCTCCGCGTCCTCAGAGAAGCTAGGTTTGGACTCTTCCATTAAGTGGGACATGAAGACAGGACATCTGAGTGAAACTGTCCAGCAGACCACCAGAGACACTTCCCATGACCCGGGTGACAGGACTGTACGGCTGACAGCATTGGAATTTACCCAGCAAGCAATGAGAGAAGCCAAGGAAGATGAAGGAGCTGGCTGGGAGGGAGCAGAGGGTGGGGACTAAGCCTTGGGAATGGCCCAGTTGGGTGGCACAGCAATTCACAAATGGCAGCTGCTAAGTGTTTTTGAGAAACTCTTTCTCCAAGTGAAGCAATCCCCTGCAGTCCTTGGATTTGCTTTGCAAGCCCTTTTGCATATTAAAAATAAATACTAAATTATCTCTGATGGAGTTACCCAGAATCAAAATTAGAGACTCCAGTAAGAGCTAACATCTGTAGAGGTTTTTATTTTTCATGTGTGTAATCCTTACATAACAGCCCCGAGGGGTCAGCATTATCCTCCTTCCCACGGTCCTCTGGGGGAGGGGAGGCAAGGCAGTGAAGCCTCTAGGAGAGGGGTGGGCTCCCCTGGCCTGGTCCCTGGGTGGGGATTGGAAAGGATCCTCGAGTTTCGGGCTCTGGGAATGACGTGTTTGCTAGCCGGCAGGGACGCTGTGCATTTAGGGCAGAGGATCTATTCTGTACGATGCCGAATGGTGGATCCACGTCATTGCACGTTTGTCAAAACCCGTAGAACGAGCAACGCAAAGGGGGAACCCTTATGTAAACTGCGGGCTTTGGTTCGTAATGACTAACATAGATTTGGGAGAAGTGGGCCCAGGAGCCAAACTCAGATCTTCAGGTGCTCGAGTCTACCATCTTTCTATCACTCAAGTCCGCTTCTCTAGATGAATAAGGTCTTCTTTGATATTTAATTGTTTTTCTAACTCCTGAGGTTTCTAGTTCTCTAACCATTCAACAGAAGTCGATTATAGTACACAGACACACGCGCGCGCCCCTGAGCCTCCTTCACCCAGGCCCTATGGCTTCCTCCTCCGCCCAGCAACACGTTTACGGTGGGGCAGGACCCTGTGCCCTGGCCCAGCCCTACACAGAATCATACCAAGAAGCAGACCCTGAAAACCAAGGCTAAGTTGAGGACGGGGACGTTAAATCACATAGGGATACCCAGGGCTTTAAGTCCTTAAAGAGAATGGTGTGTTTGTGTGTGCAAGGAGAATAACATGGATTCAGTCAATAACCATTGACTGGGGCCTTGGGAAACACAGATGACTAAAAAGTCATTCTTGCTCTCAAAAAGGTTCTTGTCTCAAGGATGGGGTGAGTAAGACGAGGTAACGTATAATTACGTGCAGGGGTGACATAATACTCTGCTCTCTCAGCATTGCGTTAGCCGCGGCAGGAGTGTCCCGGTGGTGGTGACGGCGCTTGTTGTGATTGTTGGGGTTCTTCTGGAAACGGCCAGTAGCTCCCGGTAGGAGGGAGAAGCACCTCGTGGGCGGCATGGGCAGTGATGAGAACCACCTGTACCCAGACAGCCTGGGCCCTAATTCCCGACGAGCCACTTGCTGGTGGGGTGGCCTTGGGCACGTTGTTTAATCATCCTGTGCCTCAGTTTCCTCATTTGTAAAACAGGCATAAGAATCACCAATTTCTTTAGCCCCTTGGGCTTAAGTTTTCTTAGGTGCTGGGATAGGAAAACAGAGAAAATTCATCCCTAATTTGAAAGCGATTGCCCCCCCTGGGGTGTCCTGCTCCAGGCAAGAGTGATTGAGGGCATGGGCTCTAGAATCAGATAAACCTGGGCCCAAGCACCTGCTCTGAATTCACTAGGCAGGTTAATCAATCACCTTGGCGGAGCTGGTAATAGCAGCAGCACCTACGTCTTAGGTAGTTTTTAGGCCTCGAGGGAAACATGATGTGAAGCCCTCAGTTCAATGTCCAGGATGAGAGATGGGCCAGAGCAAGGAGAGTCTCAAGTGAAAGTCCAAGGAGCTCGGGCTTTATTCCGAGGGGGCTAGGAAGTCATAGAGAGGAGTGATGCTATTAGACTATCCTCGGATGAGGGCGACCTATCCCATCCACAGTCAGGGTCTACGGCCTGGAGGTGCAGGGTGGGGGGGGAAGGCCTGGTGGCCAGGAGATGTCACCAAAGCCCCAGGAGAGATGAGGAAGGGCTGCCCCAGGACAGCAGCAGCACGGGTGGAGAGGGGCCACACCGTACATCCTCCCGGGCGAGCGCTGCTTCCGAAGGCACACGCAGTTCCTGTCACTGCCCAGCCTCTCCCTTGCCTTCCTTCCAACACCTGCTCACCACTCTCTCACCCCTCCACCCTCTAGCCTTTCTCCTCTCCCTCTCCCCCTCCCTCTCCCTCTCCCCCTCCCTCCCTCTCTCTCTCTCTTGCTTACAGCAGCGAACTGAAGAGCCCAGCCCTGGCTTGATCCACATGTCCAACATCTCAGGAGGCTGGGGCAGGACGGAGACAAAATAAAGGACGTAGAGACTCACTCCAGTTCTAACTTTTCTTTAAAAAAGAAAAAAAAAATCCCTTTGGCACCAAGACAAGCCCCACGGGACAATGTAGCAACTCTTTGTGTCACGATGACTTTTCTTCCATCCGCCGCCTTCAGACCGCATTTTGCAGGCCACCTGGGTAAGGAAAGAGCGGACACTGCTGGTCACCAGCTTCAGTCTTACCTCGGCCTGCAGAACGCGATGACAGGGTTACAGCCAGCTGGGCACCGGCTGGCCCCTGGGTATACAGGGCCAAAGAGGACACCGTGCCTGCACCAGGGAGCGCACAGCCTGCGCAGGACAACACACATCCACAGAGAACCCCAGTACCGTGTGGTAACACAGGTCCACGCACAGTCCCGCACGCAATGGTCACAACAACCCATTGATTGAGCTCCTACTGAGGGCCGGGGCCAGGGCTAGGCCTTTGCATAAGTGACCACATCAACGCCTCAGAACACACATTGGGACACTCGGGAAATTTTCGCCAGACAAAAGCAGGTCTCAGTATCGTTCCAGCGCACAGGTAAGGGGTCTGAGGCTCGGACATGTGAGGTCCCTGGTCCAAAGTCACAGAGCAAGCAGCAGAGCTGGGAGTCCCACAGGTCTGGCTCTGCCCACGATCTTGACCGCTGTGCCTGGGGGCTGGTCCTAGGAAAGGCTGCCATGAATTGTCATGGGGACGAATGTGGTTGGACGGATGTGGTCGAGGAAGGATTTCCAGGGGAGGTGACCCTTGAACAAGACCTCGAAGAATGAGTTTGCCAGCTGGAGAAGCAGAAATAGACCGCCTGGGGGCGCAGGTCATGTGGGGGTTCAGCCTCCCGCAGCTGATCGTCAGCTGCATCTGGAAGAGAAGCAGCAGCACCAAAGGCTGGAAAAGTCGGGGCAGGGTAGATGACCCCTGGGAGACAGAAATTCGCGTCTTCCCCCGCTCCTGCTCCCTTCTGAGGCTCTGGTCTGGAAGGTTCCCCGGAGCAGTGCAGGCAGCTCTTCTCCGCCTGCAATTGATTTATTTTATAGCCGGAGTTCTGGAGCTTTTGTGTTGGCTGCAACATAGAATATGGAATTTCCTTCCTGAGCAACTCTTCGTCTTTGGCAACCCAGCGGAGCGTGATTTTGGCATGCCATGGGACATGGCAGGGGCTCAGCTGGTGCAAGCCCAGGGACCCCCCTTCCCCGCCGGCAGCAGGGCCAGCTGCTCACCAAGGTGCCAGGGCGCCTGCCCCAGGGCCGAGCCCACCCGCCCCTGGCGGCAGCATCAGTAACTTATCCTCTGCGTCTTCCTCGTTTTGTGTTGGTTTCTCCCACTGAGAGGAAGGAGAGAGCTGGGACGGCCATGTTTTTGTTTGTCTCTGTGTTTGTCCCCGTCGCTCCTGGTGTGGCTCAGGACACATATCGCTTTCTACCTGGAGGTCATGAGAAGGTCACAGGTTTCTGACTCAAAACTCAGTTGGCTTGCAGTCCCAGGTCTCCCAGATTAACTTACTGTAGGACCTTGGGGAGGGGGCACTGGAACCTCTCCTTGTCTGCAAAACAGAAATGATGGTTATATGAGGGCTGACCGGAAGGTATCCCGCCACGTAATATGAACAATACAGGCATTAATGGCTGCACTGTTTTCCGAACAGCCCTCCGATGTACAGCAGAGGGGCCTGGTGAGGTGGCACAATAGCCCCTGTAAAGCCCCAGGGGCAGCACCTGGCATGGTGCTGTGAGCCGAATGTCTCCTCCAAATTCATGTGTTGAGGCCCCAGGCCCTCCGTTGTGATGGGACCTTTGGGAGGTGCTTAGGGTTAGATGGGGTCGTGAGGGCGGGGCCCTGGTCCAATGTGATTAGTGCCTTTATGAGAAGAGACCCCCGAGGACTCCCTCTCTCTTTGGACCCTGCAGGGCACCACAAGAGGGCAGCTGTCTGCAGGCCAGGAAGAGAGATCTCACCAAAGACCAGATTGCTGACAACCTTCATCTTGGGTTTCCAGCCCCCAGAACTGTGAGAAATACATCCCTGTCATTTAAGCCACTCGGTGTGTGCCATTTTGACTTGGCAGCCTGAGCTAAGAGAGCGGGACTACCAGATCCCAGGGCAGCCCCAGGGCTGACGGTGCAGAAATGGTGTATTGACAACATCACCAGTGTCCTCGAGGGCATCCAGCTCATTGTCAAGAAGTCCAGGAACCCCAGTCGGTGGCTAGGCCGCCATGCAGCAGAGGGGATCAGTGGGCAGCTTGGAGGCCTGACCCAGGACCTCCGACAACTGCAGAACGAGTGGCAGCTGGACCATCGGATTCACGTTCGTAGTGCACAGCTATGGCTGCATCCTGAGGACACCAGCAGCCAGCGACATCCTTGGACTGCCCGGAGGGCAGACCTGGTGGGCTGGGCCCCCTCCCAGCTGGGACTAGAGAGGCGACCCCAGGCCCTGGATTCAGGAGAGGGCTCTGCTTTGGGATGCAAGTCCTGCCTCAGCCTTTACTCACTGTGTCATGCTGGACAAGTTACTTAACCTCTCTGAGCCTCAGCTTCACCTGCAAAAGGGGGTGGGGGGTGGCAGGAGGAGAACCCAATTCTGAAATTGCACACATTAAAACAAGAAAAGCTCTGACCGGCAATGACAGACACTCAGAACAGGGTTAGGTATACCCATTTTTATTTGTCTTCCAGTCACAGAAATGGAAACTGTATTTTAAGCTACGCTATTTTTTGAAGTGAATACCCAAATTATGTTTATCAGTTTTGCAGGCAACCACTCATGGACAGCGAGGCCGTGGGCCAGGATACATTTTCTCCCCCGAGGGCAAGGAAGAACACCTTTGTATGTCTTATCTCCATTCCCCTTAGGGCAGGGTCTGTCCGAAATCTCCTCTGTTCCCCATAAAAACAAGTGGGGTGCCTCGTGAGAATTCGAGTCCCGGGAAATCTTAGTTGAAGAATTTGTGAGGGACGTGTGCCAGCAAGAGAGTGAGAGGTGGAGAGGCAGAGAGCAGCCCAAGGAAGCCACCAATTCAAGCACCCCGCCACCCCCACGTCTTCTCAGGGGATGAGTGTGGGGCTCCCCGGCAGACTGACCTCTGCAAGCCCTTTCTGCATCTAGGGGCCCCGCAGGGCCGCCCAGCCTGGGCGCTGCCGCAGCTCCTCGCCCCAGGACCAACCACACATCCTGGGATTTCTGACCCGAAGAGGGGGGCCCCCACCCTCAGTCTACACAGAGGGGCCTCCATCCCAGCTGTGAAGAGAGGGGCCCTGCCCCAGGTGTGAACAGGGGAGCACCCACCCCAGGTGTGAACAGAGGAGCACCCACCCCAGGTGTGAACAGGGGAGCACCCACCCCAGGTGTGAACAGGGGAGCACCCACCCCAGGTGTGAACAGAGGAGCACCCACCCCAGGTGTGAACAGGGGAGCACCCACCCCAGGTGTGAACAGAGGAGCACCCATCCCAGGCCTGCAGAGAGGTGCTCTCAGTAGAAGACAGAGTGGTGTAAAGTGGGACTTGATTAAAGAAAGCCCAATGCTCAGTGCAGTCACCAAATGCCCCCTCCTGGGTTCCCCAGCCCACCCTTCGCCCTGCCAGTCAGGACGAAGTCATCAGGTTGTTGGCAAGATGCCCTAATGTGTAAGTGCCTTTGTTTTCCCGGCCCCAGAAATCACCTCCTCAGCCCCCTCCCCTTCCCCAAGTTTGCACAAAAACATCATTTGTGGGAGCGAGACTCCCAACCCTGGCGCAGAGCCACAAAGTGAAGTAATTGGGCAATTAGAACGTAATTGCTGGATTTAATTTCATTTTTTCCTTCCTCTTGCATTGCAATTGTTAAAAAAGAGCAGTTCCCGCCTCCAAATAACTGGGGAGTTCCTGGTGTCTTGCCTGGGGAAGGGATGGGGTTGGGGAAGGGAAGGCAGAGACAGCTGGCTGGATTCTGCATCTCAAAGAGAATTCACAATGTTAACCTGCCCCGGTGTCTGGAAGCTGAGAAAGAGGAAGAGCTTGAACTCCAAGATTGGGTGGCAAAGGACTTCTTTCCCTTGAGGCCAGATTTTCAGTGACCTTCCACAGAAGCTGGGCCTGAGTGTGGCACGCCATTCACAGGGCTCATACTAGACGCGAGGCACATCTAGTATTGCCCCACCCACAGAGGGTTGCTGTCCACCTTCATGTACGTGAGGGGACTGAGACTCAGAGAGGTTCGGTCACTTGTCCAAGGTCACACAGCAGTTAATGCTAGAGCTGAGAAGTGAAGACTAGCTTTTGTCACAGTTCTGTCCCCAAAGGGCGTGGCACAGTGCCCCAGGACCCAGCCGCCCATCTAGAAACGAGGACGGACGAAGTGCACGGGTCTGGAAAAAGGCGAGGATGGCCTCGCTCTCCCCGCGTTCCGCCGGCCTGAGAGCGGTGAGACCCTGCGCGCACGCCGTGCACACACATCCGCTCACAGCCCGGGCCCTGGCTGCAGTCTGCCCTCAGTCTGCCAGCATGTGCCTCCAGGCCCTGGGAACGCAAGGTTGGGCCCTGGCTCTGTCCCGGAACTCACGGTGGGAAGAGGGCACCCTGACCCCGGCTCAGGGACAGGCTTCTCCTGCCTGCACCACACACGGCCTTGGGAGGCCCAGGAGAACTGGGGTGCGGCTGACGGCAGGAGCTCTGGGAAGGGGCGTTTACCTGCAAGCCTGGCTCAGAGCTCCAAAGGCACAATGGGCATCCTGTCTTCTCTGTGTTTGTGGTGCAGTCCTAAATGCTGGAGCTTTGCGGGGTGGGGGTCCGCCAGATACAATGCACACCTCAGAAATCGTGCTACTCATTTGGTCCCCTTGTGTTTTTGTCACCCTTTGCATGGAAAGGTGGGTGCCCTGACCGTGTTCTCTTATAGCCTACCCACGAGGCCAAGTCCTTGAGTGTTTCAGCAGTCGAGCACCAGCTTGAATCTATACCTGGGTCCGCAAACCACAGCCTGCGTGCCAAACCCAGCTTGCCATGTGGCAGGTCCATCCCCCAGTCCCCATGAATCTGACCTTATTTGGAAACAGGCTCTTTGTGGATGAAATCAAGTTTAAGGTGAAGTCATCCTGGATTAGGGTGCACTGACTGGTATCTTTACAAGAAGAAGGAAATTTGGACACAGAGACGGAGAGACTGCCATATGACAACTGGAGGGATACAGCTAAAAGCCAAGGGACACCAGGGATGGCCAGTAACTGTCACAGCCAGTAAGACACAAGGAAGGGTCTTCCCTAGAGCCTCAGAGGAAGCACAGCCCTGCGGACACCTTGGACTTGGACTTAGACCCTCTAGAACTTGGAGGGAATACATCTCTGTGGTCATGGTTATTTGTCACGGCAACCTGGGATACTAGGATGGAGTGCAAGGGGACATTTACCCGCTCAGCAGCCCAGAGCACCCACAATGGTACACACACTGTGAACAAGGCCACCTCCTCGCCAGGTTTCCCATCACATGAGCCCCCAGGTCACACTCCATCAGCAGCGTACCCAGAGCCATAGTTTTCTTCCCCTTGATGCTTTGTCTGTCACACTGTCACCAGCATGACAAGCACAGGTGGCACGCTGCACCAGAACCTCAGCCCACAGATACCAGGCAGCTGGACTGCCCACAGCTGCGGGCACTGTGCCAGGGGCCACGTGTGAGCCACTTTTGTTGCTGGTGCCTTTGTTTAGTTGCAAAAGACAGAAATGGGAAAGAGCCCATCCCAAATAGGCAATCCTCTGCGTGGTGCCTAGATCTCATCAAGCCCCCATGGAAATGAAAAATGACCTCTGATGTCTTCAGGGCCGGAGTTTACCTGTGGTTGATGAAGCCCACCCAAAGTCAAGCTCAGAGGAAGGAGATTTACAGTCTTTTTTTTTTTTTTTAACAGTAAAAGGAGGTATCGGTCCACTTCTCCGGGCTGTGCTTGCCCACCTCCATGCTGATGCCTACACCCAACTTGATAAAAGTTTCATTAGCTCTTCTCTTATGATAATAAATTGTTAAATATTAACAGTCATCGTTCACAAGGAGAATTTCTATGTACCAGGAACCAACATAGATGTTGTACATATGTCATCCCATTTAAATTTTAGCATAATTCTGTAGGGTATTTAGCCTCCTTTTTTTTTTTTTAGGTGAGAAATTGACACTTAAAAGAGAATATCAGTGAAAACTCTTTTTTGTTGTTAACGATGAAACATTCAGTTCAAACTGGCTTGAAAAGAGGAGGAAGTGATTGGGTTTCACATCTGAGAAGAACAGAGGTGAGGAAGAAGGGTTTCAGGCGATGTGTGATCCAGGAGCTCACAACGCGTCCTGAGGGCTCTGGCTCCATTCCTCTCTGCTTCTCCCTCAGTGGGTGTGTTGGCTTTACCTTCAGCCGGCCCCCCTCACAGGAGCCAAAAATAGTCAAAGAAGTTCTTGAACATGACTCCTCCCTCCTTACTGTTTTCCAGGGAAAAACACATTGTCTTTGCCGGAAGGCCCAACAGTGGTCTCTGCATTTCATCGCACTATGATGAAGTTAAGGATCCTGTGATGAGTCTGTTTTCCTGGATGATCTGGGTGAGCCCTGAATGCCATGACAAGTGTCCTTGTACGAGAGAGGCAGAGGGAGATTAGACACACCCAGAAGAGGAGGAGGCAGTGTGACCACGACGGGGCAGAGATTGGAGCGATGGAGACACAGGCCACAGAATGCCAGCAGCCACCAGAAGCTGGAAGAGACAAGGATCAGATTTTCCCTGAGAGCCTCCAGAGGGAGCATGGCCTTGACATTGGCCCAATGACACTGATCTGGGGCTCTTGGCCTCCAGAATTATGAGAGAACGCATCTCGGTTGTTTAAGCCACTGATCTTGTGATCACTTGTCACAGCAGCAATGGTACATTATCGAATACCCACCTGCTCTGGGGCTGGGCACCGCAGGACATACTCAGGTCACTATATAACCTCATTGGGGCAGCTGGCAATGAATTTACTGCAGATAGAAGTTACCACATAAATACACCCCAACAAATAAAAATGCACACCCAACTCACGGATGCCCCAAACTTCATCAGGTTCCCAGAATTCTCCGAGCCATCCATCCACCAGGAGAAGGGCCAGTGAGGAAAACCAGAATGGAAAGAGACAGCAGTCTTAGCGGATGGTCGTCTACAGCTCTTCCTTTTGCAGATTTTATAAAAATATGTGAGCAGATGAAGATGTGGCTAGCCCTCCCTCCCCCAAACTTTGCAAGGGGTACTGAGGCTTCGGCTTTCTTAGGTATGGGGTGAATTCACCTTTTGCAGGGTCACTTGGGCTGTGCATGGAGACCCGATTCTAGAGGGACAGGGGTAGAAACAGGAGAGCTGCCAGGAGACCCTTTCACTAACCCAGGAGAGAGGCCATGCGGGTGGGGGCGTGGTGTGGTCAGGTTCTGGGCGTATTCTGAAGGTCAAACCGATAGGATCTCCTGATGGAGTGAAGTGGAATGTGAGACAAGGAGTCAGGGACGACGGTACACTTCGGTCTGAGCAGGGGGACGGATGGTATTGCTATGAGATGGTGTTGTAGGAGAAGGAGCACTTAACAAAAGCAAAAAAAAAAAGTGCCATCTAGTGTCCTACTTTCTGAGCACGCCCATAACACGGGAAAGTCCCCCAAATCCTGAGGCCTGGGGGAGAGTCCTCAACTGGAAGAGATGGAATCTTCTCTGTCCTCTTCCCCTTCTTTTCCTTTGCTTTTCCTGCACACCTTTCTTTGGTTTCCCCCCAGGAAACACCTGGTTCTCTCCACTCCACAGGTGGTATTCCTTGCCCGTGTCCTGGCTTGGCACCTGTGCCACCTTTAAGCACCCCATCTTGGCTGCAAACTGCTCTCCTGTCTCCCTGCAGAGTGAGACAAAAAAACTTCGGGGGAGGCTTCCCAAGTACCCAGCAGAGTATGCTAATGGAGCGGCTGGGTGGCCGCCCACCGCCTCGCCCCCTCCCTTCTGTGCTGCTGACAGCCGGCTCCTCCCACAGATGGTGGGAAAACGAGCTGGGAGCCTCAAATGCCAGAATCTGCGCTCTCTGCGGTGGAATCTGGGAGCCGAAACCCTGCAGCCGAGCTCCCGTGGGGGTGCTCTGCGTGTGTGTACCTGGGTAAGGATGTGTGTGCACGCACACATGCACGCGTGCATGCGTGTAAGCCCAGTGTCATTACCAGGTCCAGGGTCTAAACCAGATTCTCTGTGGAGATGCACAACTTACGGTGAGAGCATCTGTTTCCCAGACTGGCTGAAAGCATCTGCTTTGCTGAAGCTACTCATGAACTGGACAATAATAATCAACTTGACCATGACACCTACACCCCTGCAGCGAGTGGGTGCCACGGTCACCATTTTGCAGATGAGAAAACTGGGGCTGAGGTTGCCAGCTGACTTGCCCCGCCTGGTCCTCTGCGCTTGGCTATTCCCTCCGCCTGGAATTCTCCCCAACCTCTTCAGCAGCTGGAATTCTTATCCTTCTCTTCCTTTACAGCCCAGCTCGGATGTCACCTCCTCTAGAGACCCTTCCCTGACTACCCTCTACAGCAGCTCTCCCACCACTCCTGGTGTTTCTCTATCAAATTACTCTTATTTTCTTCTCAAAATTCAACACAATCTGTATTTGTTGTTCATTCATTTGTCTACCTGATTAGAGCATGTCGTTCCCCACCAGGAGATAAGGTCTTTGATGGCACAGAGCTCTGTCTTTTTCACTCCCATGCCCCAGGAACTAGACCAGGGCTCAGTAAACAGAGCTCTTGACTAACTCCGCATTTTATTCTGCTGGTCTTGGCATTTGTGCCTTCCTCTGCATCCTCGCTACCACATTGGTGACATGCTTAGCCACACGGTAGGCCAGGTGTCTGAGCAGCTGCCAGTGAGCAAAATGGTCTCTGTAGGATGGGCATGAACCAAGTCCTACAGACAACAAATTAGACACATGCAGTGTGTCTGCAAAGGTCAACCATTATGTATAAATTAATAATGCCAAATAATTACAAAATGAGAAGAGGAAATACCCAGCAGAGCAAATGATGTCAAATAGTCAATGTTCAATGTGTTAACTCAAGTCTCATTTTATTCCTTCAAGAAAAATGATTGTTGGCACACCTACTACGTACCACCACTCGGTGCTGGGAATGTAACATTGAGCAAAGTTAGAAACACACCAGATAGGAAGAAAGAAGCAATCAAACACAGTTCCATTGGAGGATGAAAGAGAAGGCTGATGGCCCTGGAGGTGGGCAAGGAGGGCTTCCCTGAGGAAGTGAGCCTGGAATTGGGACCTAAAGAATGAGTAGGAGTTGGGCGGGGTGAGTATTGCTTGGTTAGAGGAAGTATGAAACTTTCTAGCACCTAGAAGACAGTCAATATGGTAGAATAAAGAGAGGGAGATACACAGGCCAAACTTCACCCAACGCACTTGGAGCTGAGCAGGTTGTTATAATAAAACACTGAAACACCTCCGTCCCATTTGATGAATTTTCCCACTGCCTCCGCCCCCTGAGCCCCAGGAGCTCCCTGTGATCCAGCAGTGACCATGTTAACCCTGCCTTCGGAGCAGGTGGAAGATTTCATCCCCGGAGACCTGCCGAAGCAGGGAGGAGGGGAGAAGCCTGCAGGGTGGGTCCAGTCCTTATCTAGGAGCCCAGCAGGCACTAGGCGTGGCCCATTTTCGGTTTGGAAGAGATGGAGGTGATTTGGGGTAGGGTGTTAGCTCCAAAATGGAGACCAGGGGCCTGGTTCCAGGTGGACTTAGGAGGTAAAATGGACAGGACAAACCTAAGAGAAAAGAAAGTGTACAGGAGGACTGTGAGGTGTTCAACGTGTAGAGATGAGGAGAGGGGTACCAGAGGGGCCGCATTTGGGGTCACTGAAGTCAAAGATATGTCTTTCTCCTGGTGAACTAATGGCTGCTGATATAAAAGAGAAGCAGGTTCTATGTGCCTCCATTGAACATTCACGCACCACCCATGAAATTAGACTTCCCCAAAAAAAATTAAATTTAAATTTGGGTAGGCTCCTCGACCTTTCAATGTCCAGTAGCAGGTTGTGCAGTGAGGGGCGTGTTCTATAGTCTATACTGCCCGATGCAGCAACAGCCCCGCAGGGGGCTGCTGGGCCCCTGAAGTGTAATTCCGTTTGTTCTGTGGCTACCGGCAACTATACTGAACAGCGCAGCTCTAAATCGAAGTGCCAGCTTACAGGAAATACAGAGGAAATGGACGACAGCATGGACATGCATCCACCAGAATCCAGACAGGAGAAATTCCACAGGTGCCAAACCCAAAACAGTTTCTTCTACGAATAAATGGCAATGGTCGAAAAAGACAGATGCAGAGAGGGGAATCTTTCGATTAAAGGATACTTAAGAAGATATTAACCAATCACAATGTTTGCTCTTGTCCAGGTCTGATTCAAACATAAAAATTATAAATAAAAATACAGCATTTACTAAATAATTAAAATGTGAACCCCACCTGAATAACTGGTGGTATTCAGGAAATACGATTCATCCCTTTTTAGTGTGATAAATGGCCTTGTGTTTGTGTTTATTATAAAATTTTTTATTTTAAAGCAAACTTGTCCAACCGCATGTGGTGCAGGACAGCTGTGAAAGCCCTGCTGCCCAACACAAATTCATAAACTTTCTTAAAACATATGCAATTTTTTTTAGCTCATCAGCTATCAGCGTGAGTGTGTTTTATGGGGGGCCCATGACAAGTCTTCTTCCAATGTGGCCCAAAGAAGCCACAAGGTTGGACACCGCTGTTTTAAAGCAATACATACTGAAATGGTTATGGATGATATAATAGGATGCCTGCCATTTGCTTTAAAATAATAAGAAAGAAGAAATGGATGGTGGCGGAAATGGCACAAGACTGGCCAGGAGTTCATGGCCAGAGGGCTGGGGTGGGCTCGTGGAGGTTCAGGTGAGCATTCTCTCTTGTTCTGCGTACATCGGAAATTCCCCGTATTAGAAAATTAAAGGAAGCAAAAGTAAGCTGCCCCCAAATCAAAGATTTCTAGGCGTCATCCTGCCAAGCCGCGGAGGCCCCGTGGACTGCGGACGGCCTTCGTCCCACCGCTGACAGCTCAGCGTTTGAGAGACAGCCCTCCTCTCCAACCCGCTAGCTCTGTTCAGTCTTGTGGGGGCAAAAGAAAACCTATTGGGAGGCATTCTTTTATTTTTACTGGCAAAAACAGAAACAAAACACTTTGACCTCCCCAGGCAGTGCCAGCCTCTCTCTTGTCTCTCCTGCATGTGTGACTGGATGGAGAGAGGGTGACAAACACAGCACAAACCTGAGCTTAAGCAAATTCAGTAAACGGGGTCCCGAACTGAGATCCCATCCTCTGCAACTTAATGAGGGACGTCCTTTGTAGCCTGTCACCCTTTCCCTGAAGTGCCACCTGGGCCATCTGCCCCCAAGTACTAATTAGGAGACTGACTCGTTGGCAGAGGCCAGATAAGCAGTGGCTCCAACAAGGCAAGAGCTTGTGAATCGCTCACTTGGCCGGAGGTTTTCAGGAAAGGTGGGTTTCTTTGCTCCACAGCTGGGTCCAGGTAGCTCACCTGCCAGGACTGAAGCGCAGTGGCGTAGAAGCTGCTCTAAGGTCCTGCATTAACGGGACACACCTGACGAGGGGCTGTCATTGCCTGCTCACCGCTGGAACTCGGTATTTAGCGTACTGCTACCAAACCCGGCCAGCCCCTCACCTGGGACGTGCTGCGCTGTGCACACAATCGAGACTCAATAAGTATTAGCTTGATTGAAATACATGTGTGCCTACAAATATGTGTGTGTGTACAGACAGGTAAATGTGTTTGTGGAGAGACCTCTGCCCAGACAGCAGGCGGGGAACTGTGTAATGTGCCTAAGATATAAACAAGGGAAGAGCAACTAAAAACAGCTCCTCATTAGGGGGTTCCCCGGTGGTGCAGTGGCCAGGCTTCGGCGCTCTCAATGCTGCAGCGTGGGTTCGATTCCCAGCCAGGGAACTATTCCCGCCCCCCCCCCAAAAAAAATTTCCTAAAAACAGCTCCTTGTTAAAGTAATTCTCCCTCCAATTAAAAGGGAAATAAGTGGTCCGCATCTCAGGAAGTTGTCATCAGGGTTTCGGTCAGAGCTCTCATGAAAGAGCTGTCACACACTCCCGCCTCCAATCTCTCTGACCATCCTTTTTAAATCTTCGAGAAGCTTCTTCAGCTGTCTGTTTCTCAAACAGTGATGGCCCCCCGGGGTTCCAGCCCAAACTCCTGCCTCCTCTTCACACACACTCCCTGGTAGGTTCAGCCACTCCTGGGGCCTTGCTTACTTAGCAACAACCTTTTCCTGCTCATGTCACAATGCTATTCTCACACAAGTGTCACTAAGCAATTGTATGAATGTGTGTGTGTCTGTGTGTAAGATAAATTCTGACACATGAGATAGCTAGGTCAGGGGTTAGCGCCCTTTTTATTCTGAGAGGCGTCGCTAAATGGCCCCGCAAAGAGGTTATGCCCATCGCATACCCCCAGCAATGTTTTCCGCCCTTAACAGCGTATAAGCAAACGTTTCATTTTTGCCTGTTTAATGGGTGAATATGGTGTCTCATCGCAGTTTTTAGTCTGCATCTTTTCAGTAGTGAGATTGAGCTCCTCTCACGTGGTTAAAGTGTGGTTAAAGGCCACTGTGGGCTGTGCTCCTGTGAACCTAGAACTCTCTATGCATGCCCTTGGCTTTTCTGGGGGGAAGGGGTGCTGATCATCTTTCCTCATTGATCTGTAGGAGTTTATGCAGGTATTAGGAAATTAGCTCTTTGTCTACATTTCAGACGTTGGAAACATTTTTTTCCAACCAAATTTGTTGCTTATCTTTTGACTTTATAGTAATTTTTGCAATGCATAAAATTTTAATTTTTCATTATCGTATGTGCTAATCTTCTTTCTTTACATGGATTCTAAATTTTTGTTTCATGTTTAAAAGACAAAGTCCTTCCCCATTTGGATATTAAGTAAAATCTCCATGTTTTCTTTTAATATTTTTATGGGTATTTTTTAACTTTATATCTTTGCTCCACCTGAAATTTATTTTAATAGGTGTAAGGGATTTAAGAAGGAATCTAAGCTTTGTTTTAGATGGCTACCATTTATCTAAATATTACACCATTTATTAAATAATTTCCTTTTCTCCCACTGACTCTTAATCATCAACTAAATTTCTCTGGGTGTTTGGATCTATTTCTGGACTTTCCACACTTTTATTGGTGTGTCTGTTTATTCATGCACCATTACCAAACTGCTTAATTTATTTTAGCTTTATAATATATTTTAATATCTTCCAAGTTTTGACTACCTATTGTTTTTCAGAATTTAATTATCCCCATCTGTTTCTTTTTTATGTAAACTTTAGCGTGTTTAATTCCCCCAAAATTTGCACTTTTAAACTGGGATTACATTAAATTAAATATTGATTTACAGATAGTGGGCACACGTGTCAAATGCAGCTTCCTCTCTTACAGATGTCTTTCTACTTACGCACGTGTTTGTATATATTCCTTAGTAGCATCTTTAAATGTTATTCATATTCACCTTACATACAACTAGATAACTATATATTCCCAGGCATGTAACCTGTGTATAGCTACTGTAAATGGACATTTTCCCCCCATTATAGTTTTCTATCTGTTTATTATGCTGGAAGATACTGATTTTGTTACCCAGACACCTCACTGGATTCTTTGTTGACAATGTTTTCTAAGTGAGTATCCTGGGTTTGTACAAGCAATGAGGAGTTTGGGCAAAGGATGGCCCGGCAGCCACACAAACTGGACTCGAAACGAGGACTTCAGCTCCCCAGCCAGGGGGCCGGAATGGAGTTATGTGCACGGAGAGAATTGCTCTAGGCCTATTTTCCTTTCACCTGTATCCAGCCGTTCCACAACAGGCTCCAACCACCGGGGTGAGCCTCCCTGCTTCTGGAGGGTCTTGGCTCTCCGCCCCTGAAGCAGAGCCCTGCACTTCCCAGGGAAGGAAAATAAATGGCAGTGGCATTTTGGACAGGTGCGCTCGGGCCTTCGAGGGCAGGATGGCTTTTTCCAGGTCCAGCCGGTCAAGAAGAGCCCTGATAGCTGTGTGCAAACCCTCGCTGTGGCCAGCGTCACCGCCAGTCTGCCTGCTGTCTCCAGACGAGCAAGTCCAACCCCACGAACGGGTATCTGCAGGGCACAGGACCAGCCTGTGAGAATCCAGGAGGCCACTTCTAACTTGCAACAACATTTTTCAAAATGCAGTAACACAGGACAAATTGGGGTGGGGGTGGGGGAGCAGACTTATGCACCTCCGTGATGAGTGCAAATGCTGTCGCTGTCCCTGAGCACGTTGATAAGGACGTTACCAAGATCAATGGATAAATGGACAAGCGCATGAACAATTTCCAGAAGACCCAGGCAAGAGACATACGAATTTGTCTGTTTTTCTCCCTTCTTTCTGATTCATTCACAGTTGCAATCGGAGAAGAATTATTTTATTAATCTAGACAGCTATTTCCAAAAAGGCCCAGGGCGTCTCCCTTGCTGTCGTGTTCGACAACAAAACAGCTCCCAACGTGCACTGAAACATCCGAAGCCGACAGATACTTGGCACGTAGATGAGGAGCCATCCTGGGCTTGGAGGGGAGGGCCATGAGTGGGGACACAAGAGGAAAGAGAAGACACAGAACTATGGAGGACAGGAATGGCAGTTGTGGGCCCAGAGGCTACTGTCAGATGCCCTTGGTTTATGGACTAGCTCAGCTTACTGAGCAGCTGTGTGACCTTGACCGGCACTCTCAGGCCAGCTTGAGAGTCATCCCCGTGATTGTAAACTGAGGGCCATGGTGTGTACCTCTTTGCTTTGTTGTGAGAAGTCACTGCAATGATGTGACCCTGGGAAGGACTCAGCAGTACACGGCCGCGTTCAGAAAACGCAAGCTGCAATTTGCATTCTTACTCTGATCGAGGAAGGAGTAGAAAAGGGCACTCTCAGACAGGGTATTAACCCTAATCCACAGGATTGACTGCAGGGGTGTCCAACCTTTACATAAAATATGCTAACAATAGCTGATGAGCTTAAAAAAAAAAAGGGTCACAACAAAATCTCATAATGTTGTAAGAAAGTTTACAAATTTGCGTTGGGCCACATTCAAAGCTGTCTTGGGCCGCGTGCAGCCGGTGGGCCATAGGTTGGACAAACCTTGAACTACTGTGTGGCCTTGGGCAAGTCACGTCATCACTCCTGGGTCCCAGATGACCTCTGAAGCCTCTTCCGACCCCCACATTCTGAATCTTGTTCCCAGACCATCCCTGCTGGCCTGCTCTGGGCTCAGTGGGGTCACAGCCCTCCCCCCACCCCCCACTAGTCACCACCCTCTCTCTCCCAGATGGGATGCCGGTAGCCAGACATCTTGCTGGGATGCTGTCGCTCATAGCTGAGACTCCGCGGACCGGAAGCTCTCATTGATGGGTGTGACCCTCCCTTCCCCAAGGAAGCCAACTTCTTGTTTGGGCCTCTTTGCCATTTCCATGGAGACAAGGGACAGAGCAGGGTATTGAAAAGTCCTTCCTTCCGGAAAAGTTTCCACCCCCTCCCCAGGGAGCCCACACTCCAGTGACTCAGTTTCCTGGACCCACCGAAACCAAAAGGGATTTCCTGACCCAGAAGCCTCTGGGCCATTCTGGGGAAAGGAAACAGGGCCTGGCGGCCCTTTGAGGTGACGCCCTGGGGACCGAGTCCAACCCAAGTGTGGCTCTGCCTACACCCAGCAGCTTGTGTCTGGTTGTCTCCTGATCCCTCCTCTCCTGCAGGTACCTGCTTGTTCTTCAGCTACAGGAGGAATTTTCCAGAATCCCTGCTCTGGGAGCAGAGGCCTCCAGCGCCAGAGGACAAAATCTCGCAAGGAAGTCCTGGAATGGATTGTCTCTTCTCCTGGCAGAGCTCAGACGGCTGGTGTCACACACCCAGCTGGGGCCAGCGGGTCTCGGACCCTGTGACCCTGTCCCAGTCAATAGGAAGCAGGGTGGCCAATGGTCCAGGAAGGGATGGGTGTCACCTCCAGGTTATGACTTTAAAGGGAGGGACGCGCCCCTCTTCCTCCATGTCTTCTGCCGTCCTGCTGCTGTACGTGGACGTGGCTGCCAGCCACAATGGACCGTGGACAAGCAGTACCCGGGAGCAGACAGAGCCACGAGAGGAGGGGCCTGCATCCCAGGACGCTGGAGTTGCCACAGCAGCCTCGACCTGCTCACACCTGCGAGCACACCCGGCCTGTAAGCCATTAATGCATGGGTTTCTGTTATGGAAGTCAACCTCATGGCCTGTCACAGAGAAAACTCAGGCCCCTCCAGCTGCGACAATCCGCAAGGCGGCCTGTGGGAGGGAATGCTCCAGAACGTAAGAAAACGAAGAGATTCGCAGTAACGGACCTGCTCACGTCCCGAAGGGAGAAGTTAGCAGCGTAGAGAACACGTTCATCTGTGCCACGCGTGTAACCTTGACCCGTCCCAGGAATGGTTGGCAGACCAAGGGCCCCTGGAACGTTGTGTTCATTACGATGCGTTCAGCTGCAAGAAAGAGAAACACTGACTAGAGCAGCTAAATCTGAGCCCATCATTGCTACCGAAGAGTTCTAGAGGCAAGTAACACCAGAGGTGGGTTAACAATTGACATCACCAAAGACCAGGATTATTTGCATCCTTCCAGTCTACTGAGCTCACTGCTCATTCTTAAGCTTGTCACCTCGTGGTGGCAGAATGGCTGCCTGAGCTCCAGTCACCGTGTTCTCACCAGACATGGAGACTCCAAGTGGGGGTAGGTGAGAGGTCACAGGGAAGGACTGTCCTACTTTGTCCTTTCCCAGCAGTCTCCTCCCACCAGGTATTCTGTTACATGTAAATGGTCGGACTGGGTCTCGCGCCCCGTTAGCTGTATCTGACTTTTTAAGTCTCTCATGAGGTTGTGGGTGAGGAATGGCGTTGTGATGTGTCGTAACACATAAGGGAATCACAGATGGCTACTTGTAAGCTCCTGTCTGGAGCCCCACTCTCCCTCTGGGGTTGTCCTGGTTGAGACTGAGGTCTGGATACCAACCAGTTTTCTTTGAACAGTTTATTGAGATAGAATTCACATTCCATCCCATTTGCCTATTTCAATTGCACAAGTCCACGAGTTTAAGTATACTCACAGACAAGTGTATTTCTTTTTACTACGTTTGTGTGAACGTGTGTACGTACGCATGTGTGTGCTGATGACGCTTGTGAGGAAGCTGGAATTACGTGCCCGGGGCTCCCACTGTCCCACGGTCTCAGGGCTGCCGGTGGAAACCCACCGCCTCTTTCTAAAGCTCTGGGGATGCCGGACATTTCTGCAGAAGACGTGCTGACAGAGATGAAATAAATTGCAGGCGGCCATTTGCAGCAGAGACAGGGTCTCCGGAATCTAAAGAATGGATTCTTTTAGGGTTATATCTCTCGGGGCCAAAGGACAAACTAGAGTCATTTAGAGGTCTCCTTGACCTGGCCCTGGTGTGGCTCCCAACACATTGCGCTAAAGTGGCCTCTTCACACATTCCCAAATGGGATCCCCCTTGTCCCTCTGTAATGAGTCCTCTTTCGTCTTCATACGACCAACCCTCCTGTCCCCTGGCTAACCCTCCACGGTCGCCGAGGGCACTTGCAGTAAAATCCCAGCTCGTCCCGTAGCCCTCCTGCCCCGTGCTCTGGCCCCGCCTACCGGCCAAACACACTTCCTTCCGCTCTTCCCGGCCACCGCGCGCACCCAGCACGCCCTGCTGCCCAGGGCCTTTGCACTGGGATTCCCTGGTCTCCAGCTCCATTCCTCCAAAGCCTTGCAAGGCTGACTCTTTCGTAACCTCCAGGCCCGTCCTGTCCCACGATCTGAGGCCGCCCCGTCTGCCCTAGGCATGACTGATTGCGTCAGCCTGCTTGAGTTTCTCCACAGCACTTACTCCACCCAAACTTTCCTGTCCGTTCCTTTGTATTCTGAGCTGCCCGCCTCCCCACTAGAACAGCAACTCCACGAGGGCTGCCTTTGCTGCCTTATTCAGCATTCCCTGCGTGACTCTAGCATCTGGCAGAATTCACGTTCCCCTCCCAGGCACGTAGTTGCTGAGTCAGTGAGGGAGAAGCTCGGGGCAGGTGGGGCCATCGGCAAAGCCGTCGCTGATTCTCTGAGCTGGAGCGGAGCCCCGGCCTCTGAAAGGCAAAGCCGCAGTCTCTGCCCCTCTTAGGTCCCCAGCACCGTCTGCCTGTGAACAGTCTGGGCAGTAGTTTTGGGGGGTTTTCACCCCTTCTAGACCTCAGGCTGCTTGATCCAGCTCCACGCCTAATTCATCTCTGTACCTCCAGCCTCCTCCCAGCCCTTAGCCAAGTGCCTGTACACTGCCCGGGCCCCGTCGATGCCCCGTCGATGCCCCATCGATGCCCCGTCGATGCTGGGTGAGTGGCATTGACCATCGCCGTGGTCGCCTAAGAATCATTTGGAATTCCATGTCCGTGCACACCAAGCTTGGCAGTTGGTTCCAGATTGGCCTGAATGTATGAATCCGGCTGGGCAGTGGAATTCAGTAGCCGCAGGGCTGGGCCGGCCGGTTGTCCTGAGGGTAATTTCTCCCGGTGTAGTCGGAGGGCTGCGGCTAGGTCGTCGGCACCAACGCCCTTCAGAGAAGGTGAAAATGAAACACAGCCATCTCATTAGGGGAATGGGAGCAGGACGGGTGTCACGGGGCCCCTCTGAGGGAGCAAGGCAGAGAGAGACTTCTGCGGTGTTGACCAGAATTTGAGTTTGAGGGGCTTTAGGGCTGGGACCTTGTTTCCCGTCTCGTAGGTCTCCAGCACCGGCCTCGAGGCTGCGTCCGCGGCTCTGTCTTTCCCCGGAGGGTCCCAGCGTGCAGTCTCGGTCTCGGAGATCCTGCCAGCTGGTACCTAGCAGCGGATGATTGGGAGAATGCTTTTGCTTCACCGGGTGAAACACAACTCCCCCGGGCACCCACTGTTCTCTGAAACCCCGATTCCCACTCTGCCCTGACCCCTTACGTGCGGGCATGCTCCTGCCAGACCACGGTCCAGTTTCCCGAACTCGCCATCTTGCTTGGCCGCAGCGTGCGCACCAGGCCTCTTCGCCCTGGGGACGCTTCCTGCATGCCAACACTCCCACATCCTCCCCCCGGGCACCTTCTTACTTACCTGCAAAGGCCAGCTCCAGCCACCCTTCCCCAGCGAGGCCTTCCCTGAGTGATCAGCCCCTCCTCTCACCTCCATCTGACCTTGTTCTTGCGTCCATCACAGCAATCGTCAGATCGAGTTGTCTGAGTGTGTCAGCCTCCCCCACCAGGTTCTGAGGTTCCCGAGACAGGGACCGAGTCTTAGTTATCTCTGTAGTCCTCGTGCCTACTACAGTGCCTGGCACATAGTAGATGCTCAATAAATGTCTGTAGGACATGGGACAGGGGTCAAAAGTGCCGACTGCGCCCGGGGGAGCAGAGTTGGTTCGAGTCCTCATTGGTTCCCCTGGATCAGTGTAGTATTCTCCTCTAGCATCTGTCTCCGAGGGCCTTCCCTACACTTACCCGGTCCACCACATGCCTGCCGAGTCGTGGCCCTAATAGATGTGCACTGAATGAATGAACCTGTTATCTTCAAAGACCCAAACAATAAGTCACAGTCATGGCTGGCATTTCTTGGAGACAAGTTGGAGGGGGAGGACGGGGCCTGTAAGTTTAGAGAAAAGGAATGCCCCGGCCGACGAGATGAGGCTGGGAGCTCTGAAGACTGTGGGAAAGGAGGCAGGTGGCTTGGGGACCTCGCTGGTCACTCAAGGCATGCCTGCCCCGGGATCCCGCATGTGTTCTGTTCTGCAGGGCTTCCCGTTGTATCTGTCCCTTTCCCTTGCTAGGCTGTGAGCCCCGTGAGGGCAGGGACCATGGCTTAAGCCACCTGCTCATCCTCAGTGCTTAGCTCAGTGAGGAGATGCCAACTAAATGCGGGCTAAGCAGAGCTTCCAGACTCAGATATTGGGTTTGCCTCACCTGTCCCCATCCAGGGCCTTCTCTGCCAGAACCAGTAGGATCCTTGTCACACATCCAAGGTCTGAACACATCCCTCTGTGGTCTGCAAGCAGGATAGTCTGTTTCTTGTTGGGAGACCTTGTCAGCCTCTTCTTTATGGAGGTGCAGTTAGAAAATAAAAATCTTGGCAGAAAACAAATCCAACTGGAAAGCAACTTGGAGGGAGGGTCAGCAAGAGTCAAACAACACCTTACACACGTCTCTGAAAGTTCAGTGTAGCTGTGGCAGGTCACTGTCGTCTTCTCTCGCCAGTGGTGTAACTAAGTTCACTTTGTCAGTGACTCCGGGCCCCCACGCACCTTGCAGAGGGAAACCATTCATTCAAGTAAGTTCAGCACGGGAGCCTGTCCTCTGCAGCCCTCCCTGCAAACTTTTTATTCCTCACTACAGTGTCATGAGGACTGTGTGCCAAGGCTATCAGACGGATGCTTTAATAATCCTCGTTTTTGCGGCTGCAGGATGGAGACCCAGAGACGTCTAGTAACTTGCCCCAGGTCACACAGCAATCAGTAGTCAGTATTCACAACATGCATAACGTGTTGTGCATGTGTCCCTAACTATTACACCCACCCGACCCCATGCTCCGCCCTGACTGTTAGCCTTCCTGAGCTCTGAGCCCTCTCTTTCTAGTCAGAGGCCATGGTCTTCAGGGGAAGGGGTGCTCTAAATGCATATGGATGCAGAAACATCCCCCAAAGCATTGAACATGTACCAGAGCAGACAGGGTTTCCACTGCGAAGCGGTAATAAAAACAGGCAGCGTTCACTGAGTGCGTAGTGAGGCACGGTTCTATTATTCGCCACAATTCAGTGACGCGGGTACCGTTCTCATCCGATGAGGAGGAGGAAATTAAGACATGAAGCATTTAAGGAGCTTGCCCAAAGTCACGAGGTACAGTGGAGGAGCTAGGGTTTCATGAGTTTAGCAATCCTTTATGGGGTGCCTTCTGTGTGCAGGTGTTGTCCTAGGGAAACTGGGAACAAGGGGGTCAGAAACCTCCTGCACACATGCTCTGTATCTTATCCGTCCACACGCCTAGGGCAACAATGAGGACACCTATAACTACCACCCTGTGTACTAAGTGCCTACTAGGTGCCAGGCCTCAGTTTGCTCAACTATAAAGTAGGACTCACACTGCCTACCCCATGAATACAGCAGGAGGGCGTTGTCTCCTTTCATCCTTAGACAAACTGCATTAACATATGACGGTGCCCCTTTGACAGTTGACCAGATTATGGCTGAGTGGCTTGTCCCTCCCTGACCACGAATCCCAGTGCTCCTGTGGTCCAGGGCCCAGCTGAGGTCACATCTCACACGAAAGGCCTGCTGTGGGTCTCCCTAGCCTGCAACCTCTGGCTCTTCTAGATTCTCACAGTGACAGTTACGTGAACAATCGGGAGACGGGCATCTGACACCAGAGAGACGCTGAACTATACTAGGCAACGCTGGTCAACCCGGGCACAAGGCCTAGGCTGCAGCTGCAGCTCGTTTCCATAGCACACCTCTCCCCCAAACCCCCGCCGACTGGAAGAGGCCGCTGGTTTCAGAGCTGCACTTGCTCTCAACTGAGGCGCCTTCGTTCTTTGAATGACAATAGGTCTTTGTCTGGCTGGATACGCAGAGCTAACCCCAGGCCGAGTTACTTTCTTAGGAAGGAAACTTCGCTGCATGACAAAAAGGAACTGGCAGTACCCAGCTGTGAGACCTCTGCTCCCTGCTGGTTGGGACAAACTTGGGGCTGCTCTCATCCACCTTTGAAACACCAGGGAACCAACGGGCCTGGCCAGGTCAGGACAAGCTGCAGGAGAGCCACACAGCCCATTGGCCTGACCAAGGGACTAGCACCTTCTGCGGGGACTCAGAGGCCTTTTCTCACAGTGCTCACCTGGTAAACCAACATGCGTCGTTCAAAACCCAGATGATTAAGGAGCGTCGCCCCTGTGAATTGTCCCTGACTCTCAGGGACAGATTCAGCCCCGCCTGCCTCTGTGTTCTCAATGCGCCTTCTTCATATGCTCATCAGAGCATATTCCAATTTACACACGAACATCAACACGTATACACGTATGCATACCGGGGTGCCCAAAAAACGTGTGCACGATTTGAGGGATGTTATCCACCTATTACATACATGCTGATGGTGACCACTTTGAGCCCCTCTTATGATTGCAGAAGTCAAACGTGACTTGTATTCATCTTTTATTATCGGTATAGATTGAGCATTACAATTTTAATACAGTTTTTTCCTTTCTTAAAATGTATCAGCATTTTGGGGGGACTCTCTGCATTTATATTTCTTTTTAGGCTGTGAACTTCACGAGGTCTTGGACCCCTTCCCTCTGTGGTAAACTTGCCCTTCAAGGCCCAGCTCAGATGGCACCTCCTCTGTGAAGCCTTCCGTGATTCCCTCCACTACACTTTGTACAACTCTCCACCATAGCATTTAAGGTGTGTGTGAGTGTGTGTGTGAGTGTGTGTGTGTGTGTGTGTGTGTGTAAAATCTGGTGCTCCCTCTAGGTTTTGAGTTTCTCATAGGCATGACTCCTTTATGATTTATTTCTGTATCCCTGGTTCCTCACCCAGGTCCTGGCATGTGGCAAATGCTCTCTGTTTCTGTAAGGCTAATAATAAATCCTGAGGCCCAGTGTGGCTGGTTCTGTGTCCAGCTGAATTGAAAGAACCACGGTCCAGCAACTAATGCAATGAAAAAGGAATTGCATTCTTTGCCCAACTACCTCCAGAAACATGAAAGGGGATGCAAGCTATAACTTTCCTCCCTCTCCTCCCCAATTCTCTGCCATTCTGGATTGCTCTGGAAGTCTCGATCGCCAGCCCCACCTTCTCTTTCCCCAGCACACATAGCAGCGTAATGTCTGCCATCAGCCTGTGCAGCTGGTTCCCCCTCCCTGCATGCTCTCCTGCCTCCGCACCCCACGGCTCTCTCCCCCGTCTTCATTACACAGTAGGTCAGCTTAGCTATTCTGCCTGCCTTGGTTTCCCCTCCATTTCAGGCCACAGTCCTTTCCCCTTTTCTTCTGTGTCTTTGGACTTCTGCCTGTCTGTATCCATTGTCCCATTTGTACACTCTTCCCCAAGTCTAGGGAGCAGGCTGGCAAAGTCCTCCCGGGACAGAAGGGGACAGGACTCAACTGAGCCGGTAGCTTAGAACAAGTCAAGTAAATTACTCAAGGTCTTTCAGCAGGAACACAGGGGATCCTAGGCCTTTGCTCGTTACCTTCGGTTTCAATGAGGAGATTAGGTTATCTTGCTTGGAAATTCATAATGAAGTCTTTTGGCTCAATGCAGTTATTTTAAGAGTTGGTTTGAGCCACAAGGTAAAAATTGAGTCATCGTAGGACTATATTAATATAATTATTATAACAACAATAGCTCCTATTCACGAAGCATTTGCTGTGTGCTAGATGCAATGCTACACCCTCTATGATACATGACCTAATTTAATTCTTTCAACAGTCCCCCAAGATAGATACTAAAGACGAGGAGATTGCAGAGAGATTGAGTGACCTGCCCGAGTCACCTAAGGTCAGTGCCAGAGTGACGGTTCACACAGAGGCCTGTGGGGTTCAAACTCTGGGCTCTTGGCCACACCAGTGAGCTACTCTCCATCATTCAGGACGCCCAGGGTCACTGGGAGCCAGGACGATCTTTCTGGTTCATATTTTGTTCCCTTCTCCACTCCCTGTCCCCAACTGCTCCACTCCCAAACACACACACACACACGTGCACGCGCGCACACACACACACACACACACACACACACTCACACACACACACACCTGGTAAAGGTGGTGACTTAGGGAGGAGTTGGTGGTAAAAGGAAAGGTGATCCCCAGGTTGGTGATTAAGAAGCCACAACGCTCACCTACCAGGAGATGCGTGTGTTCTAAATAACCTCAGCACCCTGGACAGCTCCTCCCACCCCTGGGGGTCACAGGTGTCCTGTGGGGGCACCCCTCATAGCTCTCAAGCCTGGGGACCTCTCCCGGGCCTCCTGCCCACTCCATTCCGAACCTGCTCTGCATTTCACAGTCTCTTCCTCAGTGCCCACCTCCGGCCCCAGCTCTGGGTGGACACTTCATCCATGCTGTGGCTGCCGCTCTGTCTTGCTGCTTCAGCCAGAGCTGGATGGGAACGCCTGGGCCCTCAGGCAGGCAGATCGGCTCATGTGCCTCCACATGACATTCTTTAAGTCCTCATTCAGCACTTACTTAAAGGGAAGGGGTGGTGGGCAACAAGACCTCTTGGAGGCTGCCCCAGCCCACCCCCCGTTATTACAGCTTTGGCTGTGAGCTTGCACACCCCACTTTGCAAAACCAGAGCCCCACAACGGACCCAGTGTCAGCCTCCCTGGAGGGCAGTTAGCAGCCTGAGTGGCCTGAGGGAGATCTCCCCCACAGGCATCTTGTCCAAATCCTTCTAACAATCCTGTACTGGATTCTTCTTGGAGAGAGTACTAGAGTCACTGTTTCTTCCATCTTAGTTATGTCTCCGTGTCTGGCTAGAGGGGCCCCCTGCCCTCAGACCTCTTTCAGTTCTAAACTGGACCCCTAAGCTGTTCCTGCTCACCCCTTGGCTGAGAACAGACTCCTGGAGTCCTCACCCGGGTGCAGGGGAGCCTGGGTTTAGCAGAAAGGGAGTTCAAGCTGTTATTCTCACAATGTTAACGTTTCTGTAATGCATCTTATAAGCATGTGGCCTTTGCATGTGGCAGTCCTTCTCATTGTTGACCGCAAACTGGTACTAAATTAGAGAATTGCGGACACTGGGGCCCTTAACTCACAGACACCACTGCACAACACCCCACCCCCAGACGGAGTGATTTTGCCATAGCTCCTCCCGCTCAGCCCTTGCTGCTGCGTCTTTCATAACCCTTGTCAGGGTGCATCGTGGTCGGGTGTTCGTATGTGTCTCACGCACTAGACAGCGAGCTCCTCAAGGGCAAAGGCTGTCTATTTCATTGTCATCTGCCAGCGCCAGCCCTGTGTCCAGAGTCTAGGAGGCACTGAATTGGATTTGGTGGAATTGGAGAGAGAATTCAGATGAGTCATCGAGGGGAGACGCATCAGTCTAGAGGTTGTTTTTTTCACTAATCAGAGTAGGTAGCCATGTCTCTTGCTAGAGGGGGTTCAGGGCATCTGTTTTGGAATGAGACGGCCCAGGCAGATGAGATGATGGATTTTCAGAGACTCGCCCAACCCTAAGATTGTGCTGTTCCAAAGGGTCTCTTCTCCAATGCCTTGGAGCTCCCTGTCTGGCCCCTGCATCAAGCTCAAGGACAAGAAATCCAGTGAGTGACTCACACTGGAAACTGGGAAGAAAGAGACCATGTACTATGGGGTCCTGGCTGGCAATGGCGTCATTGATTATTTCGCATCAGGTTTTCAGGGAGGTCTCTGGGGACTTGACTCCCGCCAGATGACCTCACGTGGAGTGTGATTTACGGCCTCAGGAGCGGGAAGGAAGGCCATGAGGGGACGGAGGGGAGACAGAGCAGTAATTACGCACAAAACTGTATCCTCCCCACGCTCCCCCGTGAATCAGGCCAAGGAGGAGACGCTGCCGTTGCCGTTTTGGAGAAAAGGTGTGAGAAAATTCGCCCACCAACTTGTGTCTTTCTAATAATTGTAAGTACCCCAAACTGAGTGGCTTAAATGACAGACATTTATTTCCTCACCGTTATAGAGGTTAGAAGTCTGAGATCAAGGTGGCAGAAGGGCTGGTTCTATCTGAGGCCTCTATCCTTGGCTTAAGAGGGTTGACTTCGCCTGACGTGATCTCTGTCTGCATGCATCCTGCCGTAACCTCTGACAGAGACGCCAGGCAGCTTGGATTAGGGCCCATCCTGAAAACAACTTTGGGTCCATTGCCACCTACTAGTGCAGGACTCCGTCAAGTACCTGGATAGTTTCAAAACTTGCTCGATTGCCCTCCCCATCGGTGGTTTCCTCCCCCTCTCCCCAGGTCAGAGTGGCCGGGTTCGGACTAGATGGTGAAACACCTTGATGGTGGATGCTAAGGGGTTCGGCTCTTATCTTACAGCAACAGGGGCACCATGACAGTTTTTAAAAAGGGCCAGGTTGTTTTCTCAGGAATGTAAGAACAGGAGGAGGGAAGACACGACGGTCTAATCAGAAAGACCAAAATAATGAGCATTTTTTTTGTACATGTGGCCATCCGTGTGTGGTTTTCGCGTTTGCAAAAGGGCTGAAAAATCATCCCTAGGCCTGACGTAGTTGGGAGTCCCAGATGAGGCAGCCTCGGTACAAACTGTAAAACTGCACCTGACTGAATGAATTAGCTACCTTCCTGGGTGACATACCTGCCTCTGCTCAAGACTGATCCTGATGGGGACAGCTGAACAAGACGGCAGGAGGAAGAGCTGCAAAAGCCAGTCTGATTCCAGAGACAACACATCGGTCTGACATTGTGACCCAGAACCCAGTCAGCCCCAGAGGCGAAGGCCCTTCCCATAGGTCCCAGCAAATCTATGAGCAGCTCCCACAATGCACTGCTGAGGTGGCCACTCAGGAACCTCCAGGGTGCCAAGGCCATGGGACACGAGCTCTCCAGGAGACCTGGACTTCAGGGAAGGGTGAGAAAGGACAGAAGTGGTTCACTGGGCATTCACGTTCCAAACTAAGAGGAAATGTTAGCAAGCACCAGGCTATCAGCTAATCACAAATTGCTGTCTGGGAAGAAGCCCGTGTCAACGGCTCCCTAATCTGTTTCCGTGAGAGATGCCGAGGAGAGACGCTTTGTTTGCTCCTTGTGTAATTTACTCCATTTCGTGTTTAAATTCTAGCACCTAATTATACAATTATGAATCATCCTGATTCAAATAAAGTTCACCAAAATCATTTCTGCAGGCGAGATTATCTTCCAATATACCTGCTACCCTCATTTCATGATGAGTTTTTATTCTGCCAGACTCTAAAGATCTAATTGTATTTTTTAAAAGTGTCCCATTAAGCCAAAGTAACAATTCTGCTGCAATAACCATCACGAGCACGTCAGTCCTGAGTTACATTCCGTGTTGAAATGTCATGGTTTCTCTATGGTTGTTTTCCCAAGAGAGTTTATTGTGCTTGCAATTAGATGGCCTTGTAAAAGCATGGCTTTAAATGATTTTAATGTTTCAAGTTAATTGAGCATTTCATACACCAATTTTCTTTGCCTTTTTTTAAACTAATAATAATGTCTTTTGTGTAACTTGGCTTTTTACAATTGATAAAATACAATCACATTTGTTGTTTTATTTGATCCGACTTGCCCAACCTAGGTTACATGCTAGGAAAGGGCTTAGGTCATCAAAAGAGTGCGAACCGAACCTCACACGACTCAGGCTAACACGAATGGGAAAAGAATTTGCTGGCAGGAGGACTGATCAAGGATCAACAAGCAGGCTAGGAAACCTGGCTCCCACACGGGCTGGGATCGACAGAGGCGGTGCACCGAGGACACAGGCAAGAGCTTGTCACAGCCAGCATCTAATTAGAGTGCAGCCCCAGGCCTGCCAACCCTGGATTAGCTCAGGCTACCAGGCTCGGTTTGCTTTTCAATGGAGGTTCAACTTGGAATACGTGCATCATTCTTTCGGGTACATCTCAAATACGTGCACATTTGTGTAGCCACCACCCTGTTCAAAGTAGAGAAGACTCCTAATACCTCAGAAGATCTCCTCACATCTCCTCCCAGTCCACCCACATCCCCGCTAAAAGAGAAGCACTTTAGGACCTCTGTTACTATGGATTAGTTTTGCCTGTTTTTGAACTTCATATTCGTAAACCATACAATAGCAACTCTTTTGTGCTTGGATTCTCTCTCTCTCTCTCTCTCTCTCTCTCTCTCTCTCTCCTGTGGTTGCTTACAACAATCATTCAATTGTTCTTTTTTTTTCTTTAATTGCAGTGTAAATACTATTGTTGTTCTTTTTATTTCACCAAAATGGTTTGTCCATTCTATTTTTATGGACATTTGGGTTATTTCTAGTTTCTGGGTATGGTGGGGGTATGCATTTATGTTTCTCTAAATTTGTATTACACATGACTGCATCAACTGTTTTCTATCAGTGGAAAACAAGTCAAGATCAGAGTTTCCAAATATATAATGAGGGGGCAAAAAAGTATACCATGAAGGACCAGTCCTCATAGCTTGATAAATTACGAATTGAGCACACACACACACACACACACACACACACACACAAACACGCAAACCAATATGTCAATAATTACATTAAATGTAACTGAACTAAATAATCCAATGAAAAGGTGAAGATTGTCAGTCTGGATTTTTTTAAAGAGCAACTATGTACATGCTACTTTCAAGAGACACACTGTAAAGAGAAAAAAATGTGCTTCTGGGACAGGAAGCAGAGCCCGAGCCCAGGGCTCTGGGGGGCTGTCATGAGCCAGGGAAGCAAGAAGGAATGGGCTGGGGCATGGAGTGGGCGGGTGGGACGGGAAAGGGGTGAGTGGCATAGGACAATGCCTGCCATGCACGCTGGACCTTATCACCTCTTATCTATTACGTTGTTTACCAATTGTCTATGCTTACTTTTCCCTACAACAATGTAAGCCCCACAGGGAGGGGTTTTTTTGTCTCTTATTTTATTTTATTTTATTTGGTGTTCACAGAGACATTCTAAGCACCAAGCACAGTGCCTGGCACATAGTTGGAGCTCACTAAATACCTGCTGGATGAGTGAACCTGGGTGATGCTCAATAACTCCTCGGTGAGTCTATAACTCACTGGAGGAATGGGTGGATGGAATGATGCTGTCACGTGGCAGACTGGGTACCACTTTCTAGTTAAAGTTTATGGAGGTACCATGGAAGCCCATTCTACGCAGGAATGAAGTGAGGCGCAGGTGGGAGTTGGTTTCTCCACAGTTTAAGAAGAAGACTGGCTCAGAGACCACGGCAGAGTAAATGGCAAATCCAATAGGAAAGGCAGCTTGGCTCTCAACCTCAGGAAACATGAGATCCACCTGCTAATGTTTTGGTGGCACTGGCCCTCAAGGAAAAACTTGTTCAACTTACAGTTAAGGAAAAAAAAACGACTTCATGTCTGCTATCGATATCACTGCTGGATTTGTTTTCCTAACTGAAACGTAGTGGCATGTGAAGGCTGTCCGCAAAGTATCCAGGCACGTAACTGTCCTCATGACATTGACAGTGGCTGGGTTGTTTACCTGACGGCACTCATAGAATTGAAAGGAACAGGAGAAGATTGAGGTGACGGGAGAGCAACGGCTTGGGTGAAATACTGGAGTTTAATATAAAACGTAATTTCTTAATGACATTTCAAAAAATATCTTGAAGTTTCCAGAAAAAAATTCATGCAGGTGCCTAAATTGATTAGGAATTTTTTTTGGGGGGGCATATGATTTCCTGGGTGGGGTCTCAGGAAACTGGATTTATTCCTGATCTTAACAGTTTAACACTATCTCTCTGCTTCAATGTCTTTCCCTGCTGGGTCTCAGCTTTATCATGTGAACAGAATGGGGACGAGCAGGGGCACAGAGGATCTTTGGGGTTCAGAGTTTGGGTAGCAGTCACACTGGTCACACTGGCTCTCTTACTTTGTGTCTTAGAGATTTAAAATGCAAAAAATGCTGCAGAGGCTTCTGTTCATACGTCCATCTATGTTTAGATTTGGGGTGACTGATGAAGAATGAAGAGACAGGAACCCTTTGAAGGCACCCCTTGTGGCCGTCCCCACGGCAGGGGACTGTGACAGGAGGGGCTTGGTGAGGAAAAGGCATGAACAGAACCGAACGTTCAGTGAGAGGCTCTGGGAGACATACGTCTGGGCAGGGACTCCGTGTTTTGGTCCCTGGTGCTGGTTCCTGGTGCTGGGAGCCATGGCAGGCCTGGTCCTTGATAGTAGGGTCGGGGGAGGGCCTCAAGGGCAGAAGGTGGCTGCAAAGGACCTGGTGTAGGCAAACCCGAGAGGCCTGCTTGGAGCCTGCATGAGACCCCCTTGAGGATCCCAGAAATAACTGGATCAGATTCTGAAGGGAAGGAGGTGAGTTCTGACCAGTGAGGACAACCAGCCTGTGAAATCTGAGACATGACTGTAAAAGCATTGGGGACTAGAGAAGTTCTGGATGCAAATTAATTAACTCTCAAACAAACGAATGAAAAGATACTAAAACAATCGCAATGGCTCAAGGGCTGCTCAATGTGCTGTGCACGTAGGTATTTCAGACAATCCGAAGTTTTAACTGCCTTCACTGATTGCACTTTGGGCTGACGTGGGAAGTGTGTGGTTAAACAAGCTGACTTGGGGTTTATAGCTCCGTTTAAAACCATCGTGGATACTTGAATTCTTTTCAGGATTCAGCAACTCTGGGCCCACATCACAGCAATAATAATCCTGCTCTTCTCCGCAACTGGTCAGATGCCATCTGGAGAATTTATTTTCTTCTAAGAGCCCTGTTTTAAGAGAATGTTAATAAACTGCCATGGAGTCAGACAAGGGCAACTGTGTGGAGAGAAGGATCTAGAAATCTGTTATCTGAGAAACTGAAGATCTGGGGAATGCTCGGGGAGGAGTATCAGAGCTGTGTTGGAGAGTCCAAAGACTTGCTAGGTGGGAAAAGGGGCTGGGCTGGCCCTGTATTGTTCCAGAAGGTAGAACTTGAACTGCAGGAAGGGAAGTTATAAGGACAGAGGCCATGGCTCTATTTAAAAAAGAACTTTCGATCTGATTGTCTCCTCCAAGGAGGCTGGCCTGAGCAGGGAGCCAAGTCCCCTGGGTCTGTCTGGGGCAGCGTCCTTTAGCTGTGGGCGCCTGGGGTGGAGACAGCCACTGGGGCAGAGCCACGCCCCATCGTCTGGGAGAATGCCCGGAGACCAGGAGCTGGAAAGGAGAGGGAGACGGGATGGGGGCCAAGCCTCAGGAGCCGGGCGGAGATCGACGGGGAGCGAGCGGCGTTGGCCAAGCCTCCGCTGGCCGTCGCCCATCAGTGGCTTTATGGACTATGTGCAGAGCCTTATCTAAAAGAATCCAAGTTCTAATAGAGGCCATGAGCCGGTCCCTGGCACAGCCGCGGTGTCGGGAAATGCTCCGTCCTCGAGGTTATTGGACAAATGCCTGGTGCGCATCCCTGCTTTCGCCCGTTCGGGTCCTTTTTAAATTTTTAATTGTGGTAAAACACACATGACATCAAATTGGCCGTCTTAAATGCCCTTATGCCGTACCGTTGACAAGTGGACATTTCAGGGGTATCCGTTCATTCTTGTTGTTGTGCAACCATCACCGCCGTCTGACTCCAGAGCGCTTTCACCTTGTACACCTGAAACTCCCCCCTCCCCCCACCGACCCGTTGGCAACCACCCTTCTTTCCGTCTATGCATTTGGCTTCTCTAGATACTCAGGGAAGTGGAATCACGCAGTATGTGTCCTTTTGTGACTGGCTTATTTCACTGAGCATAGTGTCCCCAAGGGTCAGTGTCTCCTTCCCTTTTCTAGCCGAATAGTACGCGGGTGTGTACAGACCACGTTTGGCTTATCCACTCCTCTGTCAATGGACGCTGGATCGATTGCATTGGATCAATTGATCCAAAATTGGCTCAATTTTGTACCAGGCCCTCTGGTAGACACTGCAGTTACTAAGATGACCTGTGATCCCCAAGGACCTCGCAGTTACTTAGGAGGAGCAGGGCAAGGGCTGGGGGATGGAGCGAGACCATGGCAGACTTGTAAACAGATTTTAATGACAGGTTTTGAATAACAATATGATAAAACATCTGTACAGAATACGGTGGGTACACAGTGACGGGAGATGTCTGTTCTAGGGGTGCTGCAGAGGGGAGGGTGGGCCTGTTTCTTCAGGAGGCAGTGTCTGAGCTGATGACATAGATCATAACTAGAGAACCCGTCTTGAAAACCTTGTGTCTGAAGTACCTTGTAGCCAGTGACTCTCAAAAGCTGGATCAGTTGCATCTAACTCCTTGGGACAGCTTTCAAAAAAATACTGATGCCAGTTCCCAAGACCAGAAATTCTGATTCGGTGAATCTAGGGTTGAAGGCACGAGGCTGTGTGTTAAATAGCATGTCCTGATGATTTTGATGTCCCAGTAGGCTTGGCAGGAGCTGGGGAAATGATGGAAGTTATCGGGTCAGGTTTGCGTTTTAGATAGACCTCTCTGATCTCATTGCGGAGGGAGCAAGGATAAGGAGTGAAAAAGAACCCAAGGTAGAGAACGCAGTTCTAGACCCTGCCTACGACAGTCCACGGACGGGAGACAGGCATGCACAGGATGTCCACCCTTCCCTTCATTCGAAGAGCATCTGTGTTCACCTACTATTTGTTATCTGGACTAGACTCCACTGAAAATTCATTCCATTTCTAAGATTCTACATTCTATTGATCATATTGGAAGATGCTTTGACCAATAGACTGGCAGAAATGAGGTTGAGCCAGTGCTGTAAAAAGCCTTGCAGCTTCCTCTCTCGTTCCTCTCAGAACTCTGCTGTGAGATCAACAAATGTTACTACAGGATGAGCAACCATGTGAAACAGAAATAAGCCATTTCAGCTGACCTGGGAGAGGACCACAACTTATGAGATTGGGGGTGAGGGGGCGGGGAACTGCCCAGCTGATTATAATCAAATTGCTAGACCCACAGAATTAGGGGCCAAATGGTTGTTGTTTAAGGCGCTAAGTTTTGGGGTTCTTTGTTACGCAGCTTTTATTCATGCTATTTCCTCTGGTTAAAACACTTTTCTCTCTTTCTTTGCCTAATTAACTCAACCTGGCTCAGAAAGTTTTCCCCGATTTTGATTAGAGTAAATCCCTCAATTTTTGGCTCACATTGCACTTTTTGCCTTTCTGGTAGCCTGGCAGTAGTATAGTTTTACATTTATCTTTACATTTACCACTGTACATGATTATGTTCTTTCTCCCTGACTAGACTGTAAGCTTCACAAGTCTAGGAACACTGTCTATTTTGTTCACTATTACACTCCAGCACCGAATACAGTTCCTGGCACATAGTAGGTGCTCACCGAAGATTTGTTGAATGAAAGATGGTGTTATAGCCTTGGAGGAAACAAGCCGTTGGGAGTTCTATAAAATAATAACATTCACACCAGTCCTTTCCTCCCCCGGTCACAGGAATTAAAACCTCTGCAAGCCGCTATATGAGAATGTTTTGTGACTTCTACAGGACTGTACCAGCGTTAGTTAGTTCCTAATTGTGTTATTACTCTGGGGTGGCAACAGGCTTTGGGGAAATCCTCTCACTCTTTCACTCTCTTGCTATGGTCCCAGGCAGTTTTCTAGCAGCTACCATCAGCTGGATAAGCAATTTACAGGTGGAAAGTCCTGCCCAGGGTTAAAGCATGGATAAGTAAATATCTCTGTCACTGCAGCCCAGCAAGTAATCTCCAGGCTGGTTGGTTAATTGCAGAATTTGGTGGTAATGGCACCAATGCTGAGTTCAATTAAGGGCTATTTACAAAACCACCAGGGGAGGATTTGCTGCTTTTTCTGAAATGGTAGGCGCCAACTAGAGGGACGATTAGTTTACAGTAGATAAATCTATGGCTCAGATACATCCTAAGCTCCTTAGATTGGGAATATGCAGACTCCATGCCCCATTTTGATCCCTGGAGCTCATTTTGCAGCAGGAGAGCTCATGGCTCATAGAGAATCACTCCAAAGATCCTCTGTGTGCAACTTTTCTGAGCCTCGGTTTCTTCATCTGTAAAATGTACGTATTCATCGTCTCACCTCCTAAATTTATTTTGAGATGAAATGAGGTAAGCACTGGAACGTGCCATTAGAATCATTAGAGCAGTGCCAGACCCAGAGGAAGCATGCAATGTATTTTAGTTCATATTGGTTATTATCATCATCGGTGGTGATATTAGCACACACGGCTGCTTCCACCCTGGACAAGGTACCAGTTTGAGAACTGCTCTGAAATCCTCCTTACCCAATTTCACTTACTCAGGAAATGCGTGGGTTTTCTCCCATAGTTCATGAGTGGTGATGTTCCCTAAAGCGT
The DNA here is from genome assembly GCA_004026885.1 of Lyroderma lyra. Classification (NCBI taxonomy): domain Eukaryota; kingdom Metazoa; phylum Chordata; class Mammalia; order Chiroptera; family Megadermatidae; genus Lyroderma; species Lyroderma lyra. The sequence continues at coordinate 63,355 of PVJL010003406.1, forward strand.
GCAAGCATTCCCCCACGAGATGTGGGCTGAGCACACACGGCCCAGTGGCGCTCTGATAGGTGCTGGGTGTGCAGAGGTAAACAAGGAACCCCTGGCCTGCAGGGAATAGAGGCAGTGCACTGCAAAAAACGCTCCACCAGCATTCATCCCCAGGTGCCATGGGAACGTAGGTGAGGAGCCAACCCCACCCCGGAAGGTCAGGGAAGGCTTGCTCTGGGCTGCCTGAGGTTCCTGGGTGGAGAAGAAGGTGACGCCCTTATTAATTTCACACAAAAGGAAAGAAGACCTTCCTTCCTTAAGAGATTGTGGCAATGACTCACTTGTCTGACTCTTTTATCAGAGAGTTCCATTACAGCTGTACATAAAGCTTTTAAAATTAATAACTTAAGGACGGAAAGCATTTTACTGATGCTCAGCATCTCCGGAGGAAAGGCTGTTGGGCATGCATCTTACACGACCCCTGCAAGGTCAGCTTTTGCAAAAAGAGGTTATAGTTAACAGCGTCATAGAAAAGTCCTCATCACAACTCACATCCTTGTGACCTGGGCTCAAGCATGGTCGCTCCAGGATTGACAATGACTAGATAAACAGCACGGTGGCCAGGTTTTCAGGAAGAAATGTTAATACCTCCCGGAGAATTAGGAAATCTGGATTCTGTCGCTAGGTGTGCTGGCCAGGTGTGTGCGACCCTGCCCCAGTTATAAACTTTGCTGTGAACTGGCACGTTTAACTTGAGAACATTTAATGGGTGTTCACAACACAAGTGGGAAGTCACGCTCACGGCGCACTTCTGCCTGGCCCTCTCCACTGACTCCTTCTCCTGCTTTCCCAACTGGAAAAACAAACAAACAAACGAAAATCCTCCCTGGAATTCCTCTAAGCTTCATGTCCCCATACCATCTCTCTTGCCTTCATTACTATGGAGCTTGAATAATTAATAATAATAATAATAATAATAATAATAATAATAATTGCTGAGACCGCAATGAAAAGAAAACACTGAATATTCATGATGTTCAAGCACTTTTATGTGGCTTAATTCACTTGATTGTCCTAACAACTTGATGGCGTGGGTACTTTCATTACCCCCACCTTATAGCCAGAAAGCTTAACATGTTAGTTACTGGGCAAAATCGTGGGTGAGTGGGAATTTGGGCTTCCTAGCGCAGTGCGCGCTCCCGTGGGCAGACCCCACCCCCACCCCTTCTTCCCACGTGCAGACCTCACCCCCTCCCTCCCCTCCCTCCTGTCCCCATTCCCCTCTGCGCTTTTTCCTCGGCCCAAGGGTCTGCAGGGGGCCCGAAGAGGGACCACGTGTAGTGGGCATTTGTTCGGTTTTGGTGCCTCACACCCACTTGCTCTTCCTGAAAGCACTTGGTTTCCTGTGGGATTGCCCTGTCCCCCTTGGCTCTTGTCCTGTGGGCCTGAAGTCAGGGTGCTTGCCTTCTCCCGGCTAAGGGACAGGGAGAGACGCAGGCTGAATCTGAACAGTCAGCGGCAAGGTCAAGGAGGCTGAAGAACTTGGGCTTTAATTCAGTCCACCGAGCAGGCACAGACACATCCGGTAATCACGGTAAAAAAAAAAAAACAAAACATATAGAAGATTACACATATACATATATTACACATATACATATATGTCTAATCTTTTTAAAAAAGAAAACATAATGTAAACATTCCGGGATGACAATACGGCAGGGCTTCACGTGAATGCAGGTCAGTATGACGTGGTTTCCGTTTGCCTTGGCCTCCAGTGAGGCTGGGCCTGGCTCTGCTGAACGGTCCCCCTCCTGGGGACTCTGTCCTACTTCCCAGTCGGGGGCACAACGCTGACTGCCCGAGGGTGTCTGGCCTGTGCACTTACTCCTGGGGTCCCCTCCTCATGAAAGGCCCTTCCTCCTTCCACCCCACCTTGCTGACGAACTCACGCTCCTTATCCACACGTCAGTTTACTCCCCTGTAAAACGGGGGTCACAGCAGCGCCTCAGCCAGAGCCTCGCTGGGAGCCTTCAGTGAGCATTCCCGTCTAGGGAGCACCTGACTCGAGGTGAGCGGTCCATGATGGCAGCGACACCCGCCTATGGTGATCGATCAGGGACACAGCGCCCGTCCAGCACCCAGAGGTCGGGCGCGCGGCTTCCTGTCCCCCTAACGAGCACTCGCGCAGGTTCTCCGCCCACCTTTGTAACTGCCCCCAGATCCCCATTACAGACGCCTCTTCCTCCAGCTGCTGGGTGAACTCAGGTGTTCCCTGGGGCTTTCCCCGAAACCTGCCTGCTGCCTGGCCCTGCACTGGCCCTGTCGTAGCTGTCCGCAGCCCCCAGTGTGCCCTGCTGTCCGTGACACATCCCTGACACCCATGCCCTTCCCAGCTCCAAATTCCAAATGCTTGCTGGGTGTGTCACTTGGGCCCACCTACGACCACGAGCATTAGGAACCACAGTAAGTGACGACTGGGTGCTCACTAGGTGCTCCCTACGGGGTCAAGTACTTTACATGGATTAATTCTTTTTATCGTCTCAAGAACCTCGTTTTACACAGAAAGAAAAAAAGTAGTCACAGACCAGCAGAGGAGCCAGGATGCGAACCCGGGCCCTCCGACTCCGCAGCTGGGAGTAGGCGCTCCTGCTACAAAGGCTGTTCCACGGTGCGCCGTTCAGGGGAAACTTGAAGTAATGTGAGGAAAAGATGATTGGGTCGTTGTTCCCCCCACCCCAGAGGACATTTTGCCATGTCTAGAGACACTTTGGTTGTCACAACTGGGGGGCTGCTACTGGCATCCCGTGGGTAGAGGCCAGGGAAACACCCCACAAAGCACAGGACAGTCCCCCAACAATTATCCAGTCCAGTGTGTTGGTAGGGCGAAGGATGGGAAACCCTGCACGAAGGAAACTGCTATAAAACCAGCCAGCCTGTGAGAAGGTGGCAAAGGGTTTTGGCTCTTTAGGTGCTTGCTCCCCCACTCACCATTGGTGCAGGCCCCTCCCCGCCCCAGCCCCTCCTGGCCCACCCCCCTCAGCCTGCCACGCCCGACTCCCCAGCACCCAGCACCCAGCACCCACCCAGCACCCAGCACCCACGCTGCGGTCCCAGCGCCCAGTGCAAACAGGAACTGTTCTCTTCCTCCTCGAACCCTCCCCCTCCCCCGCACATTACAAACACCACCCTCCTCCGCACAGGTGAGCACCACTGTCCCCGCCTGCCTGTCCGGGCCACCACCCCACTCTCCCTCCCACGTCAGCCCCCAGGCCGCGTGTGTCTGTTCGGGGTCCCACGTCTCTCCAGCTCATCCTCTCCTTTCTGCTTTCCTAACCTACTTTGAGCCAAAATAGCTGCTCGTGCGATTTCTTGCCCAGTTGCGAGGCTGAGGTCACTTCTATGCATCTACGTTTGTATGAATTCATTTCACCCAGAGCACGATGTCATGGGGAACTGAACTAGGGGGCCTTCGCGCGCCCACCCAACTCCTGGTCTGTGAATCCAGGTCAGGCCCACGGTGGAACTCAGAATGTGTGCCTCTCCATCCGGCTCTCCTCCTCCGGCCCGGGGCATGTCCCCTCCTGCCCCACTCCAGACCCCATCCCAGCTCTCCCCAGGACCTGTGCCATCAGACACCCCGCCCTTCCTCTCCCTCCTCCCGCACTCTCCTGGGACCTTCCCTCCACCACAGAGGCGCACTCGCCCACCCTCCTTAAAGAGTCCCCGCCCTTACCTCCCACCGGGCACATGTCTGAAGAGAGTTGTCGGCACTTGCTGTCACCCACTCACTCCCCAACCCAACCCACTGCAATCTGGCTTCCAACCCCTCCGCTCCATTGAGCCAGCTGTGGCAAAAGTTATCAGCCTTCTGATTGTCCGGTGACTGTGCCTTCTGGTCCTCATTTGACTGAATTTTCTGGGGCACTCCAGCGTGCTGGCCATTCCCTCCTTTTGACCCCTGGTTTTCTTCCACTTCCGTTCTCTGGCCACGCCCGCTCAGTCTTCTTTGCGGTCACCTCTTCCTTTGCCACCTACGGTGTCCCTCAGGGTTCAGTGCTGGTCCTCGGACCTCCTCACCCTACTCATTCCCCTGGGTAAGGTCACCCACACCCATAGCTTTGACCTCCAGGAAAGGCAGCCTTGGGGAGGGGGGCGTGATTAAGGGCCTAGACTCCAAAGTTCCCTAGGCCAGTGACAACACTCCTGTGCCTCAGTTTCCTCAACTATAAAATGGTGCAGAGCATGTTAGTCTCACTGCTTTCCATGCAGCATTTTCTTAGCCCCTGCTGAACCTTGCAGAGTTACCCGAACATAAGATTACGTTCTCACGCCCAGTCTTTGTTCACGATGGATGAATGAATGCTGTCCTGGAATGGATTTCTCCAGAAAGAAACCTCGAGGAAAAGAACTGGGTGCACCTAGGTTATTTTGGAGGCTACTGATCCTAGGAAGAACAAACAGAAGGAGAGAAAGTGAGCAGGGAAGACAGAAAAAGCACAGAGAGAGTTAAGGAGAGCGCTACTGCTGGGGCGACTGGAGTCGGTTCCACTGGGCATGCACTGAGGAACTGTATCCCCAAGAGGGCTAGGAGGCTGGGACAGTTACCCACTGAGTGGTTGAGGGCTGCCCCAGGGCCACTGGGTGTTTGCAGGTTGGGCAAGATCCCAGGGCCCTGGAGAAAGGCCCCAGGCAGAGGTGATGAGAAATGTGAACAGGTCCTGGGATAGATGACACACACTGCAACTGCAGGTGAGCTTGGAGTGGATGCAGGGGACACAGAGCTGAGCGTCACCAGACATGTGCTATCTGCTCTGGTTGGCAGGCCTGTGCTCCCTCATCTAGATCATTTCCACTTCTTCCTGAAACTTAGTCCAAGAGCATCCACCTCTTAGAAGTAGTTTCTGAGCTCCCCCCACCCCCATTCACATGTTGAGATAGTACCCCCCAAAGTGACAGTATGAGGGGGTGGGGCCTTTGAAAGGTGATTAGGTCATGAGGGTGGAGCCCTCGTGAATGTAGTTAGTGCGTCGGAGCTCCCTCACTCTCACCCCTTCCACCACGGCAGGAAAGAGTGGGACGATGGCCAGCTATGAACTAGGGTCCTCACCGGGCCCCAAATCTGCCCACATCTATCTTGATTTCCCCGTGTCCAGAACTGCGAGAAACAAGTGTGTGTTGTTTAGAAGTCACTCCGTCTACGGCATTCTGTTGCAGCAGCCTAAATGGACTAAGACACCCCCACTATGCTGATTTAGGGACCCTCCCGTCACGCTCCGAACAGCCCCACGACACTCCGGTACGCGTCTCTCGGAGTTCTTATCTCCGCTTTCTCTCTTCTTCTCCGTCTGGCTTAGAGAGCAAGAGCAGTTCATCTTTGCCCCCCAGTGCTGGCACTTAACCAATGGATGCCTTTCCGTGAATTCAGACCCACCTCGCCCAGGGCGCCGCTCAGAGTAGGTGCTCAGTAAACTCAGGCCTGTGGCCTCGCTTTTTAACTCAAGGAGTTCGCCGTCCGACTCAGGAGCGCGCTGGCTGAGTGCGCAGGTAATGCGATAAACACGTTCCGGAAACGAGCCGCAGTGCTGGGGGAGCACGACGAAGTCGGGGTTCACTGGGACTGTGCCAGCGAGACGGCAGTTATGCCATGGGACAGACTTAATGACGTGTAGTTTTCACTTTCTAGCACCACCACCAGGGCCGTCTGGAGCTCCTTCCACGACTCCAGGCTCTGCCGTTGAGGCCTCTCCGCCGAAGCAGAAGACACGGGCAGCTCAGGGGCAGAGTGCACCCGCAACTGTCGTCGCGTTCGCCCCTTTTGTTCCATCGGGGCTGTCCTACGAGCCAGGCCTGTCTTTGGCACTGGGATCCACGAGTGGTGGAGACACGCAGCAGTCCGGCTCTAACGCAGCTTACTCATGCAAGGGGACACGGGTGATGAATTGGCAACTAGTTAAACAGGAGACTTAAATAGTGACACGGGCTGTGAAGCAACGGAGCAGGCCATGGACGTGCGGGACAGGCGGGGCGGAAGTACAGGTAAAGCCCCCTCGGAGGAGGGAGCTGAGTGCCAAGAACAGCCAAGCAGATTCTTCAAGGCAGAGGGAACAGCAGCTGGAAGGGGCCTGGGACGACCCCTAGACTCCTGGTGAAGCTGGGGAGCGTGTCCCACCGCTTCTGGCCACTGAAAAGGAGCTGTGGAAGAGACACGAGCCTGGATCTAAACTTGATGTCTGGTCCTCACTTGGAGTAGAGGAGCTGACACCCAACTTTGGGTTCTTAGCAGGTTCATCTCAAGCGTTGGTTTCCACTCGTGGGCATGGTGCTCCCTCTTCAAAGTCGGACTGGGTTTCAGAGGAATGTAAAACTTGCAGCCAAACCACCACGCTGCATCCTCCAGGTAGAAAAACCCCAAATGTGGCATTTCCGCGGGAAACCACAATCAATCCCTCCCCCTGGCCGCTTCACCCAGGCCTGACTGGACAGAAGTTTCCTCTGGTTTTCTAAAGCTTCTCCAGACTCTTTGACAAAACCCCACAGTGTCCTGACTCTCAGGTTAAGAGCAAAATCCCCAATTCTGTGAGGTTTGCTGAGTTTCAGATTTCACCAGGAGGGGGGTCTGCCATAGCCACTAACCTTGTCCTCTGCAGAGGGCAGCCTCTGAAATGCTGCAAAGAGAAACAATTGCTGGGGAATTAGGAGGGAAGTGAAGTTCTAAAGCTTTGGAAGTGGGTATAGATGTGCCGGTACACAGCCCGCGTGTTAAAACCCTCCTTTCTCTGCTGTCCCTTAGGAAAGTAAGGACAATCTCCACGCTCATTTATCTGAGCGCTTGCAATGTGTCAGTCCCGGCCTAAACATGCGGTTTCCAAATCAAGGCTATGAGGGCGGTATTAGAACCCCATTTCCCATTTGAGGAAGCGGAGGCTCCCAGAAGTTACGAGACTTATCCGAGCTAGAAAACGGGCAGAGCCAGAATCCCACCTGGGCCAGAGTCCCGAGTCCATACTACCACTGTGCTGTTACCACACTGCCCTGACCCGGAGCGGTCCCGGCCCCTGGCACTGGGCAAAATTCGAGCAAAGTAGCGGAGCGGAAACAGTGAAAGGGGGCAGCCAGGTAAAGTCATTTCTTTTATTGAAAATTCAGAAACGGCTTGGAGCCTGCAAGTTCATCCTCCACGGGAGAAAGGGAGGCCAAGGCCCTTCCTGGCAGTCGGGGGCTTGAGAAAGGAAGCTCCCGAGGCCACCGTTTTATCCCGGCAAATCCCGCCGTTTCCACCCCCGCGCGAGCTGGGGGCAGGGCGGAGACGGAGTGGGGGTGGGGGGCAGGGGCAGGGCGCCGGCCCCCCGCCCAGCTCGCTGGGGGGCGGTCCGCGGGGCCCCCCGCCGGGTTCCGGAGACCCCCGCCTGCCCCCCGCCTGCGTGCCGGCGGGCCAAGGGTTAAGCGAGGCTGCAGCCCCCCGGCGCGGAGCGGCGGCCGGACGGGAATGCTTAGTCAGGACTCCGATTTCCTGTCGAAGTGTTTGGATTTCCTGAAACCCGCGCCCTCCGCCGCCGAGCGGGATCGTCCGAGCCGCGCGCGTCGCTGCGGCCTCCTCCCCTCGGCACATGGTCGCCCGCCCCTTCCTGCGCCGCGCTCGCCTCCCGCGCCTCGCCTGGCCGCCGCCGCCGCCGCGGGCGGGCACTCCGCGCTCGGGCACCCCGGCCCGCGCCCCCGGCCCCGCCCGCCGCTCCCAGCCGCGCCCCGCGTTCCTTTCCGAGAGCCGCGTTCGCCCGGCTGAGGGGACCCGGGCGCGGGCGTCTGCGCCGTCGCCGGGGAGCTGGCGCCAAGCCCGCGATGGAATAATGCCCAGCGGCCCGCCCGGTCCCGGTGAGTTGCGGGGCGCCGGGGTGGGATCGGCGGGGTCGCCCTGGGTCTTCGGCGCCCCTAGCCCGGGCCCCACAGGCAGGGGCGCCGGAACGGTGCTCTGGGTGGGCTCCCGGTTCCATGCCCAGTGGGGTGTCCCTGTCCGCGGGGAGAGCCGGGATCCCCGGCTCTGCAGGGCCCAGGACGTCTGATCCCCCGAGCAGGCGCCGAGGTGGGGCGGGTGGGGACCCAGGTGTCTCCGCGCGTCCTCCGGGGAGCGGCCGGGACAGCGCGCTTGGTGGCCTGGCCCGGCCGATGGAGCGCCCTCCCGGCGCGGAGCGCGGGCGCAGGCATTGTCTCCCTGGCTCGGCGGAGGAAAGTTCCCCGTCGTTCCTGGAAGGGCTGGCCCGACCCCCTAGGCCCGGCCTGGACGCGATGCTGCCCCGCAGGCCCCAGGCCACTTGCTTAAAGAAGATGAAACCAGGGAGAAATATTCCCACTCGGGGCTTGGTGTTTGCTCCCGGGAAGACGGGGAAGTGACTTGAGTGTTAACGCTGGTACCATTCTGGAACCTGCTGCATTTTCTGAGAGCGACATGAAGTTTAAAAGAAAAAACTCGCTGGCGTCTGGTAGTCCTCGTGCGGTGCTTTCATACATCCCGAGAGTTCTCCGCATTCCTGAGACTGTCCCTTTAATAGTTTATTTTTCCACTGGGCAGGGCGATGGAGAGCCTAGGCCAGGGCTTCAGGAAGGTGCCCTCAGCTTTACCTGCACAAATCAGGAAGAACGAGAACTTCCCCCACCTCTCCCATCTACTGGGCCATGTTGCCTTGGCATAATTGATCTTGGGATGACAGCAGGGCTGGGCTGCTGAGTAACGTTGGGGACTGTAAAACAATCCAGTATGGAGGCCAGTTTTCTCTCTATTGTGATCTCTACCCAAAGGCCTTTCCTTTTTGCTGTTGGAAGGCTGATGTAAAGCAAGAAGATACTTCTAGCTCTTCTGGAAGCATCCAGTTGCAGCCCTTAGGAAGTAAAAGGATCTTGGAGAACTGTTTCAGCCCCTTCTGGTACAGATGAGGCTGGGACAGGGATCAGGGCTTACCCCAAGTCACATGGCCAGTCTTCCTTCAGACTCCCAGTCCAGTGCTCCTTTCGCTGTGTCAGTTTATGGTCTGTCAGCCAGGAAACACTAGGAAGTATGTCTTCTTTGTATTATAAACTTCCTTGTCTTGGTGCCTCCTCTTGTTTTGTCTTATCTATTATTGCTGCTATTTTTGATACGTAGTTATCTCCAACTGCATATTTAGAGGTAGTTAAAATAAATTCTCTAACCCCTGCTGTTCAGCTGCGAAGTGGATGATAAAATGGGTAGCTTATTATAGGGAATTACTTTTCTCTCTTCCATTCTTTTGTGGGAAATGAAGACTTCCAAGTCCTAAAAAAGGGCAGCATCTTAGCACATGGCGTGCCGTCGGATGTGCTCCAGACTTGATGTTCAGCCCTCGCCTATCTATTTTCCTCCTCAGGGCTCCGAATGGCTCGTTTTTCATTTTTAGTATGCAATCACGTTGGAGAGAAAGGACTTTTTCGCAAGCTTGCCATTTGGTAAAAGAAATTGAAATTCTCTCCACCTCCCCGGTCCTCACCAGCCACAGGGAGCCAGATTCTCAAAACCAGTCAGAGCTCTGGAGGCCCCCAAATGAATGTGTGCATTCAAATGGGGCCCGCCCCCGCCGCCCCCAGGTCCCACTTCCCAGCTGGCACTTCCGTGGTTGCGCCCAAGTGGTTCCAGTGTAGATGAGAGATGGGAAGCCGTGTTACCTGGGACAGTGTGGTGGCATTTCTCCCCCGAGTTCTCGGGTATATGGACTGACTCTTGCCCCTCTTTCTCATTTTTGCTTCCCTGGTTTTGTCCTCACTTCTCTCTCAGCCACTATGTCTGTCATGGACCTGGAAACAAGCCTTTTATTTCCCCCTTCTGGGATGCACGAATGATCCCCACCTGAGCAGCCATAGCGACAGCTAACATTTATTGAGCACTTGCTGTGTGCACCCCCAGACATGTTACCTCCCAAGAAGCCCCAAGGAGGAGTGGGAACTCCTTTGGGAGCCTTGCCCAGAAAGGACGGCACTCTCCAGCCCCATCTGTGAGTCATTCTTTCATTCATCCAGCACCCATTTGCTAAGTGGCTCCTCTGAGGGAGGGGCCGGTACCGCAAAGATGAATAGGACCCTGTGTTCAGGGCTTTCTGTTTCCAGCCTCATCTTTCAGTGTCAGCCTCGCACTTTCTCTTTTAATTAGTCAATTCAGCAAGCCTGTACTGAGCACCTGCTCTGCTGAGCCCTGTGTGCGGCCCCGCCCTCATGGACCTTGCATGCCAGCCGGGGAGCTAGGCCAAAACCGGGGAGCTAGGCCAAAACCGAGAAGCAGGTAATGCCTAACAAATGAAAGGTTGTGATTCTCATTATCAAGGAAACACACAAGGGATCAAAATCATGGCCAAAGTGAAGTGGGGTGAGGTGGGGAGGTAGCCCTAGTTTTACTAGGGCAAGGCTTCTCTGAGACTGAAGAGTCCAGAAGGCACAGGCCTGGCGGGGAGGTTGCAGGGCGCACGTTCCAGGCAGAGGGATCAGAATGTGCAAAGTCCTCTGTGCACAGAAGAGCTTGATGTGTTCTGGAGAGTGAGGGAAATTGGGTGGGGGAGGGCAGAGTGTCGGGCAGCGATGGGGAGACTGGCACGCGGTGGGATCTTAGACGGAGGCAGGGACAGGATCCCACAGTGGGTTCTAGGCCATGCTAGAGAGCTTCCACCTTCCAGTACGAAGGGCAGCGTTGGCGAGTATGGGCTCAGGGGTGGGCTTTGCTGGACAGTTTTAAGAGATTATGTCACCTGCTTTATGAAGAGTTGGTCATAGGGGGCGGACAGTGCATGTAAGGAGACCAGTTGGAAGACCGTAGTGCTAATCCAGGAGAGAGGGTGGCTTGGAGCAGGTTGATTGATAGCAGTTGAGGGAGAGAAGAAAGTATAACCTGGTTAGACCCTGGAGGTAGAATTGATGAGACTTAGTGATGGGTTAAATGGGGTTGAGGCAGGGGGAGGACTCAAGGGTGACGCCTGGCTGGAACATTTTGGGAGATGGGTGGGGAGAAGACTGAAGGAAGGACGCCTTTCTGGCTGTGCTAAGTGTGAATGCCTACGGGCATCCAGGTGGAGGTGGCAGGCAGATGTAAGGGCACGTGACTCTGGACCACAGACGAGACGGGGGGCTGCAGGCACTGCTTCGGAAGTGACGTACCTGAAGCTGAGCCACCAGAGCGCTTCCGCGTGTGTGCTTCCCCCTGCCTGGCTACCTCCCTCTCATCTTTTAGAATATACCCGTGTCTCCGTGTCCTTGAAGACGCCTCTGGTTCCCTCCCCTACTCTCAGGTCCCTGGGTTTACCCTTCAGCCTAGTGTTGAGTTGACGTGAACTGTTTCATAGTATCTTGCATCTGTGATAAACATGGTGCCCACCCTGCCCCGCGGCGAGTGCACAACACAAGTTGGCTGCAGTTATTATCGTTACTGTCGTTGTGGTTGGGAGTATGAGATGGGCAGACACATAAACGTTACTCTGTATTAGGGTACGTGTAATGATGCATGGTGGACTAGTTAACTCTTGGCACTGTAACAGGTTGCCTCAGAATTAGTGGCTCCAACAACACCTTCGTTCTGAAATGAGTCTCCGTGGGCTGAAATCAAGGTGCGGGCCGGACTCCATGCCTTCCGGAGGCCGCAGGGAAGACCTGCTGCTCTGCCTTTGGCCTCCTGCGTTCCTTGGCCCGTAGCTGCCTTCCTCCCTCTTCAAAGCCTGCAGACTTGGTCTCAGTCCTTCTTCCGCTGCTGTTCTCTCTAGTTCTCCCTTCTGGCTTCCTCTCCCTCTCTTAAAGACCCTCCCAATTACACCATCTGGATAAGTGAGGATAATCTCCCTGGTTTAAGGTCAATTGTTGAGCAGCCTTCCTTCCATCTTTAGCCTCGATTCCCCATTGCCACGTAGCCCAACACATTCACAGGCCCTGGAGCCCCAGGTCGCGGACCTCTTTGGGGGCGGATAAGGGAAGGTGTTCTGGGAGCTCTGGGGAGAGGCCCCCAGGAAATCTTCCCGAAGGTCGTGATGCGTGGGTGGGGTCAGTCTTCCATCACTGAGGCCTAGTCATTCCTTTATCCATGCTCTTCTCCATGCCCGCTGGCTGTACACGAGGTGTTGGACCAGGGGGCTCGTTGTCTTGTGCATTCTTTGGGCTGCAGGCCAGATTGTTTCCTTTCAACCACTAACTCTTCTCCCCCTGCCTCACGCATAAATGAGATCCGCCAGCCCACCCCACGGAAACCCTCGCCCAGCCCACTCCCAGGGAGAGCGAGCGAGCTGGTCTCGAAAAGTCTGCTGTGGTTGATTTCCCCTGGATCATGAATGTCAACACGTGTGCCTTTGGGACAGCTAAGACCTTGGTTCCACAGCCATAGCTAGTGTCCCCCGCCTCAGCCAGCCCTGTTCCCAGAGCAGAGGTCCCACAAGAGGGGTCAAGAAAGAGCCTGTGATTTTTGTCAGGACAAATGCACCTGAACTCTTAGAGGAAAAATGTAGCTCAAGGGCCCGGCCTGGTGGCGTGTGGCAGGTGTGCGTGGCCCCGTCTTCTGGGAGTCAGGAAAGCATGCCATGATGCTGTGTGTAGCCACGTCGCCAAGAGGAGGTAATTACGAGCAGGTTTCGAGCATCCTCTCTGTTATGTGGAGGAAACGGGCTTCTGCCTCAGGGACTCCCCAGAAACAGAAGGCACCCCTAAGACCTTAAGTGCTACAGAGAGAGCCCCCTGAGTGCTTGTTGGCCACCAGTGTGCTGAGTTGCAGAGACAACAGAATTAGTTCCCTTGCTGCCTGAGGTTCCCCTGCCAGCCCCTTCTGTCCCCATCTCTTGGAAGTGCCATGCACTGGCTCCTCTTGTAATATTTTTGGCATTTCCTCTTCCTCTCCCGCTCCAAGGCAGGAAATGCGAAAGTGTACAGCTAGAAAAATAGAAAAGTTAGCAGGCTGCGTCTTCCCGTGGAGGGATCTCATTCTGAGTCAGGTTAAACTCGGGATAAAGAAGAGCACCCTTCAGGGCATCCCTGGGATGTGGCGGGGAGTTCCAGAGAGCCAAGCTGGGTGCAGACCACCCGGGGGCGGGGCGTGGCGGAGCAGCAAGGACAGGGTCAAGGCAACGCCTGCCTGCCTGCTCACGGCTTCTGGGGCAGAGCCTGCATTTCCCTCCAGCCTGATCCTGAACCCCCCCTTGAGGCTACTGCCTGTATGAAACCCTGCCTGTGTGTAGCAACACTGGGGCCCTGTTTCATTGTTGTTTTGCATCTAAATAACGATCCTTTCATGTAGAAGTGCAGAAAGCGATTGAGGAAAAGACCACCATATATGGCCACTTCCTTCACATGGTTCAGAGAAAAATGATATCAAAATCGTATGTGAGTGAAAATACAAAGGAAAAAAATAATAGGTGCATTTGACATAGGGGATTCTTTGTACTATTCGTATTCTTGGAAGTATTTCCAAATAAAAAGAATTTTGCATTAAAAAAAAAAAAGTGCCTTTGTAATCGTGACCTGGATAGATACGGGAATGGTCTGTGGACAGGAAACCAGAAGATTCTGGGCTCTACTGTGGACCCTGCTTTTCCTTCTCTTCCTGCGTTTTTCTGAACCAAGATCGTGTAGGGAAAGCACCCCGCACAGTCCCACCAGTGGGAGCATTACTGTGACTGCCTCGTGTGGAAATGTGCCTTAGGTGGTCGCCTCACTCGCACACGGAGCACCCTGAAGGGGGTTGAGGTGGGGCAGGGGGCTCTCCTCGCCGCCCTATGCCTGGCACACACAGACAGCAGGCGCTGACCTGGACAGTAGGAGTCGTGATCCCTTGGCCAAGCCACTCTTTCTTACCTGAGGTGATTTGGTGGATGGAGGGCAGGGACATTTGTCATGATGCAATGGGAAAACCACTGGCCTTGGAGTTAATAATGATGGCTAATATTCATTATGCATGAAGCCACGCCAAACCCTATTCTAAGCAGTTTTCCTATCTGAGCTCATCTCATCCTCATAATAACCTCACGAAGCAGGCTTTGTGTTTACCCCCTTTTATACCGGAGGAAACTGAGCTGCACAGAGGCTGACTGACTTCCCCCGCCAAGGTCATAGAGCTCATAACACAGGTGGCAAGGTTTTAAGTAAGGCGATCTGTGCTCAGTGTCCACACCCTTGACCATGACTCAGTGTAACCTTTAAAGAGTTGCAGTTGTACTCCATGCCCTAATTTGTCGTGTAGCCTTGGGACGAGGCTGCCCCTTAGCCTTTCTCTTAGCCTCCTGAGCTTTGAACGCGTGCTAAGATTTGTAAACGCGTGTAAGTTTTCTAATAAAGTCGAATAAGCGATATACGAGGGCTTTCTGGATAAATAGAGGTATTTATGGCTGGATTTTTTCCAGACAGCCCTTGATACAGAAAGTGGCTGAGTGATGGGTGCGTAGATGGTCCTAACGGGACAAGGGCTCTCCATGGCACGATCCACGGAGAGAAGAAACGAGAAAGCACTGACTCAGTCGACAGAGTCCTCGTGGCACACACTTGCCGGCCAGGTCCAGAGACGAAAAATCCAGGTCCGTATTCTAGAATTTCCTACAGTTGATTAGTAGAGAAACATGTGTAACTGTTTATAACTTTGGACCGATGTCCACACCACAGAAAAGTCACACAGGAATTGCCATGGATGCAGAGAACAGAGAGTGTGACCCTAGCACGGTGGTCAGAGAGAGTTTGGGGGGACGAGGTGCCTCCTCCAGCACGAGCAGGATTTCAGCACACGGTTAGGGTGGGGGAGAGTCGGCAAGGCTGAGAATAGCTGGAGCGAAGTCTTTGTGGTAGGAATGTGCTGGTTGTTATTATTTTGGGGGGGGGGGCAGGGGAGGTGTAAGGCAAACTCTTGAGTTAGAATAAAGCGGCCTTTGGGCTTTCTGAAATGCAGTCATCCCTGCAGTTTCCTCCCCCTCTGCCACAGAACTCCTGATCTAGAAGGGCAGTACCAGTGGTATTGTTCAGAGGTGTTCCCATAATGGCCTTTATCGAGTTTCCTGTCCTAGCACAGGTTCTTCCTCAGACCTAAATAGACCAGCAGAAGGGCGGGGATGTGGGATCTTTGCATGATACACTGTGTTGTGAAGCACAAAGGGGCATTGCTGAAGGCGGATGGGGAAGGACTTTATTCTCGAACTTGGAAAGAGCTGTTTGGAGAGAGCCAGCCTCTCTTCTGCTACGGGCAGAGTAGGGGGGGCATGCCTTGCGTGGTACTGCGGCGGCCATCGTGGGGCTGGGCGGGGGCCTTGCTTAGGGACAACATGTTGAGTGTGTCAGAGCAGAAATATGGACAGAACAAGACACTGAACACCCTATCTTAGGCTATTTTGGGTTGAGTTTTCTGTCACTTGTAGCCCCAAAACCGTCTTAACTAATATGCAGCGGGATGGCCACCTCACATGACATTTAGATGATTCTGGGTCCCTGCACCCTTCCCCACTGGCCTTATGCTTTAGTCCCACCACCAAACCTTGCACTTTTATACCTTGACATTTTTTTTTCTACCTGAATGGCCTCGCCTCCTCCACCTGCCAAAAGTCCGACCTGTTCCTTAAAGTGTGGCTCACTGCACCTCCTCTGTGGAGCGTTCCCCGGCCCTTCTGGTGCAGTTCAGTGCTTCATTCTCGGGGCACCCACGCCAGGACGGCCCACCCTCCCTCTCCGCCTTCCCCCCTTTGTCCCGTCGGCTTTCACGCCTTCTGAAGCGCCTACTGTGTGCCCGCTGTCGTGTGTGCCCACTGTCGTGTGTGCCCACTCTCGTGTGTGCCCGCTGTTGTGTTGCCCGCTGTCGTGTGTGCCCGCTGTCGTGGTGCCCGCTGTCGTGTGTGCCCGCTGTCGTGGTGCCCGCTGTCGTGTGTGCCCGCTGTCGTGTTGCACGCTGTCGTGTTGCACGCTGACAACGTCCTTCCGCACGGGCAGGCACGCGCAGCAGCTTGTCAGCAGGGTGTTTGGTGTGGTCGTGTGGGAACAGGAGGTGTCACCCGGGCTTCGGAAGAGGTGACCGGCCCACCTGCAGGGAGAGGCGGAGAGGGCTTGCTCTGGCTGTCACCCTGGAGCGGAAACCTAAGTCACCAATAGGAATCAGCCATAAAACGAGTCAAGTTCTGGGTGGAGGGAACCGCCTGAGCAGGGACGAAGGTGGCAGAAATGGCAGGGCTTGTGCTGGGAAGCCAGAGACTCGGGGTGTCTGGAGGGGAAGGTGGGAGCCACCTTCTGAAGCTTGGGCCTAAACTTAAGGCCCCCTAGGAGCCATTGAAGGCTTAAGACCGGGAGTGACGTGACCTTTGCCCTTTAGAAAGATGGTTCTGGCTGAGTTGCATGGAGTGGACGAGGTGGGTGAGGGCCAGGGTGGGAGGCAGGGAGGCCGTGGGGTGGGAAGCTACATAGGCAGTACGATGGGCCGGCTGGGGGACTGATGGGGTGAGGGGGAGAGGGAGAGCTGTCGATGACACTGGGCTTTCTGGCGTGTCGCTGAGGCTCAGTCGCGTCCTTGGGGGCCTGGTCCCCCTAGTTCCTGCATCCCCGTGCTGGGTTCCAGGCTTCAGTGCGGGGGTGGGGGGAGAGGAGGCAGCAAGTCCGTCCCTCTCTTCCTTCTCCGCCCACAGCCTCAGCTCTTCGGTTCCTGTTTCAGTGGAGCAGGAAGTGGCGCCGTGACGGGCTTTTCCTGGTGTCCTTGCTTCCTAGGTCTGAGCCTGGAGAAGATGGAAGACTTCCTCCATGCCTGTTGTTTGTGGCTTTTCTTTTTGGTTCTCGCCCCAGACCACACCAATTCCGAATAAGCCTGTCCTGGCATCTCTAACCCAGCCCCTTCTGGGTGTCCCCACAGCTCCTGCCTCGGGCCCTGCTTCTGTGGGGTCTCCCTGCATTGTCCAACCCTTTGCCCTCCCCTTAGTGCTCCGGGCTGATGCCAGGGGACGCTGCTTAAAACTTCAGATGGGGTCCCCTTCGGGCTTAGCCAGCTTCAGTCCCCCTGTGCAGTGCTGGGTGGTCAGCCGAGGAGGGCAGCCTGGACTTCGCCGGCACGCACACGTGCACGCGTGCACACCCCCTCTCTCACACGGGTTTTCTTTCTCCCCTGCAGTCTTACTTATTCATGTCAGCGGATTCTTAGTGCCCACGCCACAGTAGCCCAGGTGCATGTTCTCTTTTAGCTAAGAGCTTGACAGTCTCTCTTCTTGATAAATTTGAGAAACTCTACAAGGACCAGAAGAGGTGCGGCCCTGGTGCTCAGGGCAGTTGATGTGGAAGAAGAAACACAAGTCCAGACCCCAGCGTGGCGTCCTGGCCCCGTGCCCTGTGCTCTGTGTTCCCCGTTGGCCACCCTCTGACTTCCTGGGCAACCAGGAGCCACCCACGGGGGCAGGTCCCAGGGTTCCGGAACGTATCATTCTGGGAAAGGGTGGGGGCCCTCTACACGGCTGTTATAAACAACAGCACAGTCAAGCGTTTGCATAAGCAGGTCCCCATGAATCAGTCAGTGAAGTATATATGCGTTTTTCTGAAAGAATCTTAATGGACATAGCATATGTGTGTGGGGTGTTCCTATCCTGGAACGAGTTGGCAGTTGGGGTAAGTTGAGTTCAGCGATGATATTTTAAACTTCCAGTTCGGAGGAAGTAGCAGTGCTGAGCATTTGCAGATGGGGATTGTGTTGGAGCTGAAACAGGTCTGCAGAGGGGCGTCACATCGTCACAGAGCTTCTGTGGTGTAGACACTTGGGTGAGGGTTTGGATCCCGGGGTTAGGCTGAGTCCGAACTTAGCCTTTTAGTAGCTGACCTTGGAACTTGCTGACCTTGGGCAAGGCCCGAGCCTCTCTGAGCCTCGGTTTTGCTACTTGTCGAATAGAGACATAGACTTTTGTGTCCCAGGATTGTGGTGACAGCTCTGTACATGGAGAGCAGTGAAGATGGTGCCTGGCACACGGGGAATGTGAACTGTCCTGATGGTGATGATTTTTAGGGGTCGAACTGTGTCCTCCAAAACAGCTGTGTTGAAGTCCTCACCACCAGGGCTTCAGGATGTGACCTTATTTAAAAATAAGATCTCTACAGAAGTGTTCAAGTTAGAATGAGGTCACCAGGGTTGGCCCTAACCCAGTGTGACTGGTGTCCTTATGAAGGGAAAATGTGGACACAGAGACAGAGATGCACAGAGAGATGATGTGAAGACAGAGGGAGGTGGTGGCCACGTGACTAGAGTCACGCACCTCTAAGCCAAGGAAAGCCAAGGATTGCTGGCGCCCACCACACGCTTGGAAGAGGCAAGGACAGATTCTCCCAGGGACGTCCCACAGCACGTGGCCCTGCCCGCACCTCGATTTCAGACTTCCAGCCTCCAGAACTGAGAGAATACAGTTCTGCTGCTGTCAGCCACCCGGTTGTTGGTAATTTGTTATGACAGCCCTAGCTAAGATGATGATGATGATGATGATGATGAAGAAGATGCTGATGATGAACATGGGCCAAAGTGCTGGTCACACGCGTTTGATTGCAGATAGACCTGTGGCACTCAGCTGACAGTCGGGTGTGCCTTTAAATTCTGTATTCTGGCCGTGGCGCGGTGACACTTGTGGAGAACTTCCTTAATGTTAAACTAGGAGCAGGAAATCAGCCATCGACGCTGCAGTCTGACGACGCAGGGAGATTTTTGGAGGAGCAGTCCTCAGGAAGTGAGGTGACCTTCCATCTGCCACGCGAACGTGCTGGGAAGGGGACCGTAGAGCAGACAAGACTGAGGGTGGAGACTCGTGTATATAGGACAGGAGCCCGGCCAGGGTGGGCCAGAGGTCGGAGAGGCATGTGATGTGGTGGGATGGCGAGGGGGTGACGGCTGGGGCCTTGGGATGTGGGAGCACCTTAAGCCCGGAGGAGTGAGTGAGGACAAGACTGGGGAGGGAGTGGACCTTCATCCTGCTGCCAGGAAGGTGGGGTTTGTGCTTCAGAAATGCCCCTTGGACCAGGCTCCTCTGTTTGTCACCCTGACCTGTGTGCCGGCCTCCCCTCACAGTGTATGGCGAGGACATTCAGACCTCTGGGGACAGACCCCATGTGTTAAGCACGGAAAAGTTAGTGGGTCCTTCCATGCCGTGGAGACAGTGTGTCATGACAGAAAGCTTGTCTGCTTGGGCGTGAGCTAGTCCTGGGTAGAGTCCTGGGTGGGAATCCGTGTCTCTTGCTTTGGGACTGTGCGCAGCTTACTGTCTCTGAGCCTCAGTGTCCCCACCTTCCCGCTGGCACTGCTGACATCCACGGCAGGGTGCAGATGAAGATGAAATCACGTAGGACAAACGTGTGACACCTCAACCCTGTTTATGCATGCGACTTGGAACAAGGCTCTGTGATGCTCGTCAAACCCGGTAGTCCGAGTCGGGAAGAGAGAGTTGGCGTCTGGAAGGGCCTGCACTTCGTGGGAGCAAATGCATTGTCACTACAAGCGGGGCTGTGTCCCTAGGTGGGGGAGGGGTGAGACCTGAGGCTCCTGGAAGGCGGCAGGAAGATCCCTGGGGTCCTCATTGGTCTCTCATTACTTAAATTTGTTAATAGCAGGGGTGCCCGAGCTTTCGGCTTCCCTGGTCCACATTGGGAGAATTGTCGTGGGCCACACCTAAAATACACTCACACTCATGATAGCTGATGAGCTGAGAAAAGGGTCCGTGGATAATTTTCATAAGGTTTCCAGAAAGTTTATGGATGCCTGTTGGGCCGCACGCAAAGGCATCCTGGGCCCCATGTGGCCCATGGCCCTGGGATGGGACAAGCTTGACCATCGCCCAAAAGCAGAAAAGGCTCCCCACCACTAGGTGGTTTAAAAGTAGCCCCTGGGCACAGCCTCCTCTCGGGATGTTTATCCCACTCACACTGACCTGAGTTTCCGCTGCGCTGTGTACCAGCGTAATGCTAGGGAAACATCCCTGCCCTTCCCACTGGGGGAGAAAAATTCACCGAAAAGGAGGCTGGGGGAGTGCTGAGGGGGAGCTTTCCCTTAGGAAGTGGTGTTTGAGTCGAGACCCCAAAGAGCTGAGAGCGTGAGCACGGGGCAGTCTGTGGTAAACTGTGTCCCAGCCGGAGGGAAGGGCCAGTGCAAAGGCCCTGGGGTGGGTAGTTGCGTCTGTGGCATGTGAGGGACCTTAGAGAGGCCAGGGCGGCTGGCGTGGAGTGAGGGAGGGAGATGTGTTGGTAAGGGGACAGGTGATGGGGTAGGGCAGAGGGCATGGCATCGTGGGGCATTTTGAGGACTTCTGCTTGAGCAAGAGAAGGAGCCCCTAGAGGGTTTTGAGCAGAGGAGTTAGAGGATCTTGACTCACATTTTTTTTTTTTTTAACTGGGATCCTGCTGTCTCCTTTATAGAGAACGGATTGAAGGGATCAGGAAGCAGGGAGATGGTTGGGAGGCTGTTGTAAGAATGCAGAGAAAAAGTCCAAACATTTACTTAGGACACATTCCTGGAGGTGAGATTGCTGGGTCGGAAGGTAGGAACATTTTAGTGTGAGACGTGACCACACCGCTTTTCAGAAAGGCTGACCAGTTAGTAATTCCTAAGAGCAGTGTTTTGGGTTCCCAGTTCCTCAAACCCATGCTTAGCCCTCCCCATTTTCATGTGTGTTATTCTTGGCATAGCTGATGGGCCAGAGAGACGTGTTGTTTTCATTTGCTTTTTCTTATCATTGAAAATACTTTCCCCTCTTTATTAGCCATTGATTTTCCTCATTGATTAATTGCTTGTGTATATCTTTTGCTCATCCTTTTATTTTGTATACATACATTTTATTTTCTTGTTGATTTGTGGTAGTTCTTTATGTATAAGTGTTGCCAACTACCTCTTCACTCTCTTATTCTGGTATCTATTTCTACCAGAGATATTCTGAATTATTTGGATCTAACGAGCACTGAATATTGTGTGTGTGTGTGGGGGAACTGACTAAAGACAAAAACAGGTCTTTCTACATCCCAGTGTTAGCCCCAACCAAGTCTATATTTTGGGCAACACAATTTTTCCCTCTCAGAACCTCATTCTCTCTTCTGTATGATGAGAGGGTTCTCTAATGATAGTAAAATAGAAAGAGTTCTATGATTTTATGGTATTTGCAGCAGTCTTGGTCTACCTGTATTTACTTAGTGTCATGGAGTTTTAGATTTTATGCAGGGTTTCTTTGAATGTCAGAATGTCGTAAACTGAATAGAAAGTGGCATAAGTGTGGACTGTAATGTTGCAAACTCACCTAAGCCCATTGGCAGTGTGGTTCTCCTTAATGCTATACTTCCAGACTTGACAACTGTCGGTCACCAGGCGGGTTTGCTTCCATGGTGCTGTGAGTCCCCTCCATGAGGTTGCTCGATGGCACAGAGTCTTAGGGACACAGGGAAGGAGGAAGGACGAAGATTACAGGGGATATGTCTGGATTGAGGAGACCATGGTGTGAGTCTGGGCAGAAAGAATCTGGGAAGAGCTGCAGGAAGCCCAGCATAAGCAAGAAGCCAGGAAAACACACGGCGGAAGAGGGGCGCACCGGCCGGGGTGTGGGAGCCAGGACATTCAGGCCATTCGGGCCCTCCAGATTGCCTTCGTAAACAATGATCTGTAAAAAGCACTGGTCCGAATCCCCACTTCCGCCGCTTTCTATTTAGTTACAGGATTCCTATATTTAAGGAAACACTGTCTGGTACCTGAACCTCAGTGACACTAGATAAATAACAAGTGTATCATCAGTACCGTCATTATCCTAAATTCATAGGCTGCTTCTCTTTTTTACTTTGATATCATTAGCCAACCCTCTGATTACACAGATAGGAAAACCGAGGTCCAGACAGGGATTGGATTTGTGTATCTTATTTCTAAATATCAATGCTCAAGTAGGGCTGAGCTGGTGAGTGAGCACGTTGAACCAGCAGGACATCCTCACCTCGAATTAGAAAACCAGGCCTCATGTGGGCGTATTAAGCTTTCTCTGGTTCATCACAGCGCTGTTCAGTGGCCAAAACATGGAAACAACCAAAGTGCCCTGCGACAGATGACTGGATAAAGAAGCTGTGGTACATATACATGTTGGAATATTACTCAGCTGTAAGAAAAGATGAAATACTGCCATTTGCAACAACATGGATGGACCTGGAGATCATCATGCTTAGTGAGATAAGCCAGACAGAAAAAAACAAAGAACTGTATGACTTCACTCTCATGCGGAATATAAAACTGAAAGCAACAAAGAAAAAAGAAATGAACAAACAAACAAACAACCCATGGACACAATCAATAGTTTAATGTTTATTTGGGGACTAGTGGGTCAGGGAGGGGAGAAAGGGGAGGGGGGGGGAGAGGAGGGAGGGGGAGCTAAATATAAGGTGATGGAAAGAGAACTCACATTGGGTGGTGAACTTATTACACAACAAGTTGACAATGCACTGTAGAATTGTACGCCTGAAACTTATGTAATCCTGGCTAACAGATGTCACCCCAATAAGTCTAACAATAAAAATGAATTAAAAAAAAAAAAAGCTTTCTCTGTCGTCACACAGTTATCTACTCCTGAACTCCGTGAGGCTGGGGTGGTGGGGTGGTGGTCTGGCTGAGGCCGGGGTGGTGGGGTGGTCTGGCTGCCTGTTCCTCTTTGGCTACACCCTGTACACTTCCCTGTTCTTCCTCCTCCTCCGTCCCTGTCCCTCCCCCTTCTCCTCCCTCCTCCCCTCTTCCTCTTTCTCCTCTTCTTCCTCTTCCCTGCAGCTTTGGTTCAAGCTTTTGTACCACCCATCTTCACACTCCCCTCCCTGTTTCAAGCCCACACGCCTTTGCTCAGGTTGGTTCCTCTGCCTCGCATGCCTGTGACATTGGCCTGCTTGATGAATACCTCCTCCTGAACTTGAATGTCTCCCTTCCCATGAGGCCACTCCTGACCAGCCTGAACCCAAGTGGAATTGGCCATCTCCTTGTTTGTGCCCTCATTCTATCTTGCATAGGCTTTTGTCAAGGCATTGGAAGCATTTTAATGACTTCTTTTGTGTATACCTCTGTCTCCCTCACTATTTCGTGGTCTCCTAAGAGCAGATACTATTATAATTTTATTTTATTTGAAGCCCATGGGACCTGGCACATAGGTAGTAGATGTTCAGTTCAAGATTTTCTTAGATGAATAATGAAACCTGTATAATTCAGTTCAATTTAATAGACATGTCACACTTAGGAGGCTAGGATGCTGTATTAGTTAGTAATCCAGTGTTACTAGCTGCCATAACAAATAGTCCCCATAATGTTTAGTGGCTCAAATACAAGAGAATTTTTTTCACTTGTGTGAAAGTTCAAAGTGAGTATTTCTGGTTCACTGGGTGGCTTTTTCTCCATGTGATGACTCACAGGCCTAAGCTTCTCCCATCTTCGTAGCCCTACTGTCCCCCTCCCGCTCCCCCCAGGGCTTTGTTGTTGTCTGCGTCCACTAGCAGAGTCATAAAGAGCCTGGAGGAGGCACGTCCACTTTTTTAAAGCTTGGCCTGAGAAATAGCAAACATTTCTACCCTCATTCTACCCTTGGCTGGAACTCTGACACATGGCCATTTCCAGTTCTTTCGGGTATATATCTACGGATGGAATTCATAACTTCTAAGGACCTGCCAGACTTTTCCAAAGTGGCTGAACCATTTTACACTCCCTGCCCCCAGCAATGTATGAGGGTTCTGAGTCCTCCACATCTTCACCAACACTAGTGCATGTGTGTGCGTGCCTGTGTGTGCATGTGTGCGTGCGTGTGTGTGCGTGCAAGTGTGTGTGCATGTGTGCGTGCATGTGTGTGCATGTCTGCGTGTGTGCATGCATGCGTGTGTGCATGTGTGCATTATTATGGCCTGACCTGGTAGGGATGAAGTGGTATGTGGTTTTGATTTGCATTTCCCTCATGATTAATGCTTTTGAGCTCTTTTCCTGCACTTGTGGGCCACATAAGGGATCTTTGGGAAGGTGTGGACATGTGCTGCGAATCTCCAGGGATGGTGCAAAGCTCAGAGCTGATGGCCCTGGGGCTCCTGTAGTAAACCTAGTTTGCGGGGTGGGACCGGGAGGCGGCCAGAGCTGCACGCAGGGGCCCTGACCAGAGCTGAATGGTGGATTGAGGTGGCAGACAGTTTGCAGAGACCTGCAGAGAGGGAGCGGGGTGGGGGAGTGGTAGGCGGATGGATACCTCAGTCTCCCCTCCCTCCCATCTCAAACCATCTTGCAAACTGGAGGGATAGGAAGCCCCGCATTATTAGTCCCCAAGGGTCCATCTGAGGCATGGAGACAGGGAGGCGGCACAGTGGGATCCAGAGTCAACTTCTGTTCCAGGATTCCCCGCTGTATTTCCTGTCGTTTTTCCGGTCGGTCCTTCTTTGTGTGGCTTCTCCCTGGAGCTGGTAGTGAGGCCAGCTGCAATGTTAGGAGTTTCACATCTTCACTGTAACACCCAGAGGAAGGGAGGCAACGCCATTTCCAGAGCTTTTTCTAGAAGATCCAGAAAGAGCTTTCTCAGAAGCCTCCAGCTTCAAGGCTCCTTGACCCAAGTTGGGTCTCGTGCCCTTCTAAACGAGTAGCTGGCAAACGGCTGGGACGATTCTGAACCAGTTGGGCCCACACCCGGGATCTGCAGGAACATGCGCTTCCCGGGAGGAGGGGAATCCCCGGTGACAACAAGAATGAGGAAGGGTGCCCGGTTGAAACCCACAGCGGTCCTCCCTGGGCCTTCCATGGAACATCTGCCGGACGGAGACCCACGCTTGTTCTGCTCCGCCCACCGCGCCCTGGGCAAGGCCCGAAGTGTCCCCGAGGCTTCCTGGCGGTGTGCAACCCCCACCCCTCCGGCTGCCGCGGCGGGAGGGCTGAGGTGGGCTGAGTCCATCACGTGGGCGAGAAGCCGTTCCTGGGCTGCGCAGCCTCCTCCGAGGGTCCCCCAGCCCCCCGCTGTCCCTCCTCTGACGGGGAGCCAGGCCCCGTTCCATCAGGTCGGTGTTCTACCAGGCGTTTAGGAAACAGGATCTTTTTGTAGATTTTGATGAGAAAGAATTTTTAAAAAACCTACCTATGACATGATGCCATATATATGAAATCTTCAGAACAGGCCAGTCTGTAGGGACAGAAAGTTCCCTGTTCCTTCGCCAGGACTGAGTAGAGGTGGAATGGGGAGGAACTGCTGGTGCTGTGGGGTTTCTTTGGGGGGCGGGGCCCCGCAAATACTCTAAAATTGCATGTAGAGATGGTGGGGTGACTGTGAAGATAGGACACCCATTGCACTGTGCACCCTGACTGGGTAAATTGTACGGTGTGGGAATTCTATCTCGACACAGCTGTCACAGAAGAAAAAGGACATAAAAGCTTGGACTGCTTCTGTTCTCTCTGTTTTAGTTAAAGTTGAAGTTGGTTGCTACTGTGGCCCTTAGTAATAGAATAATAAAAGTGATCTGTAGTTTATAGCATGCTTGCTTTTTCCTCTTTCCCTCTCCTCCTCTCTTCCTTCCTCTCACCCCTCTTTCTCCCCCTCCCCCCGGTTTCCTTGGATATGTATCCCTCCTCCCTGTAGTCTGCATAGATCCTGTGGACCCGGCCCAACCCCTGCCCGGGCATGTGCTCCAGCCCCCAGCCACAGACCTCGGTTTAAGGATGCCCTTGCGGTCAGGGTCAACCCTGGACTTTTACTAGACCTGCCAGGAGGAGGCTTTCTTTCCCCAGGGATGGCTGAGCTGTGGCTGGGCATCAACTTGAAGGCCAGCGGCCCTCTTGGGACAAGCCTGCCTGAAATATGCCCCCACGCCCCTCCAGCTGTGCAGAGCCAGGAGGTGGAGAGTAACCCCTTCCTGACCACATCCTCCGAGCCCCAGAATCTAACCGTTACATCGCATGCCTGGACTCTCCTGTTTTGTCAGCCCGTGAATCCCCCACCCCGCACCCCCCACCTTTTCTTCTTAAGCCAGAATTTGTTGGAGTTTCTTCCTCACAAAGTAAATGTAGACACGGCTGCTGCAAACTCAGGCCCTCCAGGCACGCGTGAGTCAGTTGACCCCTTTCCTCCAAAAAGACTGCTTCCACAGAGGAGACAGGCGGACGCTGGAATGTTCTGGGCCAGTACACGAAGTCCTTGCGGGGCCCCTGGATGGGCATCTGGGGACTGCCCAGTGGCCTCTCCTTGCGCCTCCTGTGCGTGCAGCTGGGCAGGGGTGTGTGCTGGGAGCTGTGGCCGTTCTTTCTGGCATAGGGGGCCCCCCCTTGTCTTTCTTTCCATTTGGGCTCTGTATTGTGTCAGCCGTTTGAGTCATGCTCATTCGGGATTCTATGCTTTTGTAATGAGGGCCGGGGGCCCGGGTCAGCTCAGGCTGCCGTGATTCCCCGGGCAGGAAGTTGCTGATGCCCTTTCTGCTTTGTCTCCCTGGCTCCCAGGAAATGGGGCGGCTGTGGGACCCGGGCGTCTGCGTCCTTGTGTCACCACTGTGGCACTGAGGCTTTGAGGAGCCAATGGGCTTTCCATTTGATGGTTTTGTCTCCGAAGCAGGAAGCCAGGCCAAATGGGACGTGGATACGCCCCCCTCAGACTACTAGTTCCTTGTGGTTCTTTGTCATTCAAGGAAAATAGGGTTGGGCAAGGCGTGGGAAGCCTGCATTTCTGAGATGAGTTTGGGTCACCCCTGGCCCCAGGTGAGGCTCAAGATGATGTATATGTAAGACAGTTGCAAAGCAAGCGGCACCAGGGGATCCGTGGCACTCTTCAGCTGGTGTTGACTGGTTGGCAACTGGACTCTGATAGGAAATGAACGAGGGCTTGAAAGTCTTGGCGTGAGGGTGTTGGTTTAGGCGGTCATTAATAAATGCATTCAGCAACATGTGCTGAGCCAGACACTCCCCCAAATCTTCTGCACACAGTCTGTCGTGCCTGCGTGCGAGACTGTCTTAAGGACCTGCCATTACAAGGGGCATCCTGAATTTGGTGACGCTGAGTGGTGACGGAAGTGGACTCAAGCCCATGGTGAGTCAGCTGCCTCCAGGCTCAGCATCCTGCCCAGGTGTTGCCTACCACACCCAGGAGACAAACAGTGGTGAAATAGCAGAGATTCGGATCCTCATTAGAAGGATGGTCTTGGCTCCGGAGAAACTTCATTTTCCAAAGAAGTCTTGGGGGCATTGGCTGACCTTTCTATGTAGTGTCATAGGCACTACAATTGCTAAGAAGCAGAGATGGAGTTCCAGAAAGGAGAAAGATTGAGATTGTCCCAACGGTGGTGTCCCCTAGTGACAAGGCTGCCTAGGGTGGGACCGAAAGAGTTTCTCCCAGGGCAAGCTTGGCCAACCCGTGGCCCATGGGCCGCATGCAGCCCAGGACAGCTTTGAACGTGGCCCCACACAAATTCGTGAACTTTCTTAAAACATTATGAGATTTTTTTTGCGATGTATTTTTAAGCTCATCAGCTATCATAGTGTGAGTGCATTTTATGTGTGGCCCGAGACAATTCTTCCTCTTCCAGTGTGGCCCAGGGAAGCCACAAGGTTGGACACTCCTGTTCTAGGGTTTCCTGTTTGACTGGAGATGATGGAGTGGGAAAGGTGACTATTTCCCCGCAGTTTAAAAGGAACCTCAGTTCCACTTTGATAACTCGTAGACGTCTCCGTGATGCTTCTCTCGTTTGTTTTTATCTCATTCTCATCGTGTCTTCGCTCAGCAGGTATTTACTGAGTGTCTCTAACGCATGCCGCTTCATCGTGTCAGGTGACTTAATTATTGTGCCGAGACTTAGGCACAGCTGCCTCTGCCTTCGGGAACGAGGTGAAACTGAGGAGTCAGACCTTGCTCTCCCTTTTCTCCGCCCGACTGTCCTCCCTCCCTCCTTCAAAGCCGTTTTCTTCCAGGAAGGCGTTCTTGACTGAACCTGCCCCTCTGTAA
The DNA here is from genome assembly GCA_004026885.1 of Lyroderma lyra. Taxonomy (NCBI): domain Eukaryota; kingdom Metazoa; phylum Chordata; class Mammalia; order Chiroptera; family Megadermatidae; genus Lyroderma; species Lyroderma lyra. Next base: position 91,221 of record PVJL010003406.1, read on the forward strand.
CCATTTAGCAACTACTACCGGGTGCCTGCTGGACGCCAGCCCCAGTGCCAGAGCCTGGGGGGTCAAGGTTGGGGGTTAGAGGGCCTGAGTCCTGGAGGAACCTCTGGCATTGCGGTGGTCACGGGAGCACCATGGCCTGGTACGCGGAAGTGCCCGGGATGTCCCTGCAGCTGTATCAGTGCGGTATTTTGCTCTGGTGTCCTATTCTCGGGTGAACTTATCGGGATCGTAAGTCACCTGAGGGAAAACGCCAGCCCATCAAAAAGTATTTATTGTGCTCTTACGCTGTGTTCATTCAGCACATGTGCCACTCACTGTTTCCTTCCACTCCGTATCTGATCCTAGGGATCGGAACCCTTGTACACTGTTGGTGGCTTGTAATGTGGTGCGACCTCTGTGGAAAGCAGTCTGGCGGGTTTCCAAAAATAGAAAATAGACCTACTCTGCGCTCCCACCATTCCACTTCTGGGTGTAGATACCCCATAATTGAAAGCAGGATCTCGAAGAGATATTTGTACGCCTTGCTCATAGCATCATTGTTCACCATAGCCAAGAGGTGGGAGTGACCCGAACATCTATCGTGGGTGAATAGGTAAACGGGTACGGTCTGCAATCCAGTGGACTGTTACCTAGCTTGAAAACAGAAGGAACTTATGACACATGCTACAGCATGCACCTTGAGGACATTATGCTGAATGCTAAGCCAGTCACTAAAAGATGAACACTCTATGATTCCACTTAAATGGGTACCTACAGTCGTCAAATTCAGAGAAACAGGAACTGCAGTGGTGGTTGCCAGGCTGGGAGAAGGAGAGGGACATTGTTGTTTAGTAGTTGCAGTTTTGCCCGATGAAAACGTTCTGGAGCTCTGATGTACAGTGCGAATACACTTAACACTCCTGAACTGTACACTTAAAAATGGTCAAGATGGTGAATCCTACATTAACATGGTTTTTTAAACACAATTAATTTGTAAAACTACGTGTACCAGTGTTGTAGTGCAGACCGACGGGTGATTCCTGGAGGAATTCCTGGTCAACAAGCTGGACAAGGGCCCTTACTTCACGGATGGCCCCTGCGGTCAGCACCTACTACGTGCCAGGAATTTCGCAACAACCCTGGGCGCTAGCGGCTAACTGTCCCATCTGTGTGGATGAGAACGTGGAAACTGAGAGGTGCGAAGGCTTGGCAGGGTCCCCAGAATGGAAACCGGAGCCAGGGTGGGAAGGCTGAGAGCCTGGAGCCAGCGGCCGGCCCAGTGGGGGTGGCGGTGATGCGGACCCTCCTGGGCAGGGCTGGGCCGGGCAAGCGTCCAGGGGAGCTCAGGGCAGCCGAGAAACATTGTAGCAACAGTATCAGCGCTGTGCCTTGGAGGTGGCCAGGGACGCCAGCAAACCTTAGCCCAATGAAAGCTCTTTGTTCAGGCTGTGGCTTTGAACTTGTCACTCTGTGTACTCCGAAGATCCTCTTCCTGTCTTTTCTGTCTGTGTCCCCCCATTTATTCCTCAAAATCTGATGGTGCTCCCCCCTCCCCATGAATCCCCTCTGTGTCTGATGCTCTGCGTTGTTTCTCTACTTTGCCCAATGTCCTTTTGGCAGGTACCAGCAGCCCTTGACCCACCTTTCTGTCTTACACTGGAGGAAGGTGCCCAGTAGCATCTGTTGAACTACTGTAGGAATGAATGAATGAAAGGCAAAGTAGAAGACGGAGTCAAATCTGTATTTCATAATATAATGGGCATGCATGAGGCCTTGTTACCTGTGGACTGACAAGTGAGGCATTCCCTTCCTATTAATCAGAAGTACAAAGAGGCACGATGCCAAGCCTGGGATTTCTGAGCCACAGATACATGGGCCAGGGTGGGGTGGAACCTCTTGTAGGGGCAGGTGAGCGTTGATGGATTCTTCGGGTGGCCTCAAGATTACATAGGCTCGGAGTTCCCCGGTGGTGTAGTGGCTTAAGGCTTCGGCGCTGGTGCTGTCACCGCTGTGGCCTGAGTTCGATTCCCAGCCGGGGAACTACCCACCTACCCACATACCAAAAAGCAAAAAAAGAAAAAAGAATGATTGCAAGATTACGTAGGTTCCTCATTTCTCAAATTTGAAGCCTTCTAAGGGCCAGAAGTGGTCTTGGGCTTTAACTAGATGAGATTTGAACATTTCTGAGATAATTCGAGGGCTGTCCGGAAGGTATTCAGCCACGTAACGGTTCTCATTATATTGACAATGGCTGCATGTTTTTGCAGACAGCTGTGGAAACTGGCAAGATACTAATCCTGTAGAGCCTCAGTTTCCTTCTCTGTAAAATGGTGCAATAATCATGCACGTCTCCTAGGATTGTTACGAGGATTAAAGACGTCGCTGCTTGTGTGGAGTCTGACACACGCGGGAAGCCTGCAGTGTATGCTAGCTGTGATCTCTTTCCCCATTGTTACTCTGTCAGAGCTGTCGTCCCCTCTGTTCAGTGGGCTTCAAAAGGACAGCTGTGCTTCTCCCTGCTCAGGGCTGGGCAGCTGGAGTTGGCTGGTGGCTGGCGACCAGAGAGGGCTTGTGTCTGCCTTGTGGACACTCGGCTGGGGGCTAAGTACCTTTCCGTGCAAAGCTGCTTTCCATCCTCCTTCCTTGGGCAGCGAGGAGGCTGGGGCACTGAGATGCTGCTCCCAGAAGGTGACTTCCAGGGCTCGGTAACTGTCCCTGGTGCAGTCGTCAGTAGACGACAGGAACCATGTCCGTGGTGCGGGCTTTGCTGAGAAGCTGCTGAGTCGGGACCTTGGGCTGCTGACTTCCTTCCTAGGTGTGGGTTGTCACAGCAGTGGCAGGTGTCCCCCAAATCTCTGCTCCATGCTAGCACTTCTCCCATGCTTGTCTGGGGGCCACACTTGGGAATATCAGTTCCCTGACCCTCGGTGGCCGACAGCAAGCTCTCAGGCAGAAAGTCCCGGGTGTGACTTCAGTAGGATGCCCTGGGCCCCGAACGGACTTGCGAGCATCCAGGCGATGTGTGTGAGCACCACCACGGTCTGCTGCCTTCCCCATTTTCCAGGAGCCACCAGCTCAGAGAAGTGAAGTCATTGTCCAAGGATCACACAGCAGTTTGCTGCGAGAGCCAGTGTGGGAGTGTCAGCCTCCCTGCTCCGAAGTCCCTCCTCTTTCCATCGCTTGGGCAACTCCCCCAGCACCGGGCTGCTGCGGCTCCCGTCTCCCACTCAGTGAGCACAGGGCACAGCACACAGGTGGCTCTGTGCTCGGCGCGCTCGCTGAGCGTCACACGCCGCTGCCTGCAAAGACCCGATCGCACTAGTGGAACGGTTGTTAGCACAACAAACCCCGGGCCCCGGCAGATTTCACGTTCCCCACCTGCCATTCTTCCCAGGGGACCCTGAAGGAGGTGTGTACTGTTGTGGTGGCACAGGCAGAGTTCAGTCTGCTCCTGCCGCTCCAGGCAGGGGCTCTCGTGGCTCGTGACTTCCAGCACCTGGCTTTCAAGTTCACGTGGTGGTTGTCTTCTCGGGTCATTGAGGCTGTTTCTCTGTTGTTCACTTACTGTAAGATTCACCAAGTTCTCAGGATGCAGCTTTTTTCAATGCTGAGGGTTTACGAATCCCCTGGAGTATGTAGGTTCCTATGGAACCATGTTCCTTGCCTTCTTCTCATCACCCGTGAGGGTGTTTGCTTCAGGTCTGATGCTCTTAAACACCGGCTCTAAGCAGCGCCCGGGCCTTTTGCTAACCACTATTACATCCTTGACACTGAGCCCAACAAATAACTTTTCAATGAATGAACGGCTGGAAGGATGCGTTTCTGCCGCAGAGGACTCTCATTCTGGCATGTTCCAGTTGATGGGAAATAAATAGCATGCGTAGGTACTTACTAAGTGTTCACGAGGTAGGTCCTGTGACATTGTCTTCACACCCAGATTAGATCATTTAGGAGAGCTCATCCTGCCTGCTGTTTGTTAACCTGCCTCTGCCCCTCACTGGACTGCCAGCTCCCCTTACAGTGGATCGTCTTGGGCAGACAGAGTCCGTCGAAGCCATCCATCCCAATCACCTGCTGGTGGTCAGGGGCTCAAGCGATTCAGAGACAAGGCAAGAGTTCAGGATTACCTGGCCAAAGGCCACGGGTGCATAACTGGGAGCTCCTGGGGACAGGTGGGGATGTAGGGCTTGTTGCTTACTAGCAGATATGGAAGCTGAGAGACCTAGTAATTGGTACAAAATCCGCATAACTAACTCAGACGGTCTGGGCATTGACCATTCGAGAACCACCGCAGGAGAGGGGGTTTGTCTGACCTGTTGGAAACAATCAGAAAGTAATGCAGAACAATCTGTACCGCCTCGCTTAAGGTAGCAAGGAAAGCCTTGAACTCTGAAGTCAAGCCATTCCAAGTTCGAGTCCTGAGTCTGCCACCAACAACTAGCCGTGTGACTTGGGAAATGTTAGGTCACTTCTGCGAGCCTCAGTTTACTTCTCTGTAAAATTCAGACAGTCGCAGATAATGAGTGTGCCTAGAATGGGTCTGGTACATAGAAAGTGCTCAATAAGGGGTCGCTATTGTCACTGTTGTTGTCGTTATTTCTGCTAGTAGTCATCGTCCTAGTGCTATAAGAGTTCAGAAGTGGACAGACTGCTGGGCTGGGAGAGGTGGAGGAAGCTCCCTGGAAGAGGGGGAATTTCAGTGGGACTAGACAAGTTAGGCTTCTAATAGACAAGAGGAAGAGTGGCATAAATACTTGCTGGATTATCTTCTTCAGGCCCCTGATTTTCTTAAGTACGGCCCCCACAGAACAGGAAAGAATCGCGTCAGTACATGGAAGGGTGTCTGCTATGATGGTGTGGGAATAAAAGAACTGGTGCGAGCTGTAGCCAGCCTGAGATGACTCAAGAGTTCGTAACATCCTCTATAAAAGGTGAGAATCTCAGCATCCACGAAGCCATTTCTGCCCAATAAAACAGCCCCTGTTTGGGGATTGGCAGTAAAGAAGGGTCTATGTACCAAATGGTTTCTGTCTCTCGTTCCTGCTGGGCATGCAGGATTTGCTGTCCGGACTGACGGACCGTGGATCAGAGAAGAGAAGAGAATTTCAGGGGAAACGCAGAAACGTAGGTGGATGGAAACATCGCGATGCTTGCCGGTAATGCATCCCGGTGGGCTCTGGCAGGCGGACTCTTCCATCGCTGGTGGCCGTGGGAGGTGAGAGGTCGTCGAGGAGAGCACGTCCCCTCAGTCCTCTGACATTCTTGTTGCGCACTTAGTTACAGACGCTGTGTGTCCCTGCCCGTACCCGGATCTGAGAGCACCCCCGCGCTGTGCTCGGCCGGGGAGGCCCCGGCTTCCCTCTCTCGGGTCGCATGATCTGAGGTGTGTTCTCCACTCTCGGAGGGTCTCGGGGGGACCGTGCCCCAGGCTGCTGAGCGGTACCTGAGTTTCTGCTTCTGGTGGGATGGCTGTGCTGCCGACGTGATACAATGTCATGACCACCACTGTTAGGGACCATTGATTCCCCGAATACTGGGAACCGGGTACTTTGCTCAGTGCTTTCATTACGTTATCTTACGACCGTGTTTTGCCGTGTATAGTGCACTCCCGTGTATAATGCCCACCCACGTGTTTGACCCAAACTTCCAGGGGAAAAAATACCTTTCATTTTAATTTTTCAATTCGCACTTTTGTTTGTTTACAATTAGGGTCTTGTTTTTTTGTATTATAAAGGAATTTTAGCATTTATTTTTTAACATATGGTACAAGAAATTTTGTGTAACATAATTATAAAACCCAAGAACAGATACAAGGTATTATACAAGAAATTTCATGTATAAAACTTTTTAATATAAACAACAGCCAATTATTGTATTCCAGGGTATTATTTTGCATACAGATATCGTTATGAATTTCTACAGTTACACTTGTAACTCATCAGCATAAATAAAAGAATTAAAAACATGTATATAGATACAGAATTAGCACTACCCGCATGTAACAGGCATCCTTATCGTTCCCTCACAAAGTTGGGCAAAAAAAAAAAAGTGTGCATTACAACGGCAAAATACGGTACTTCCATCGCCCCAGTTTCAAAGAGGAGAAAACTGAAACACGAAAGGATAACTAACTCGCCAAAGAGCCGTGATCCGAGTTCTAGGCCAGGTGCATTTGTTCTCAGGGCCAACTTTTAATGGTGGGCCAAACGTTAGAGTACAGGATCGAGCACAGAAGCTGTTGTTGTTAGCAGGCTGCTCCATTTTTGTTCAATTAAAAAAAAAAAGTGACTGGGCGACAGTTTCTGAAACATTCTTTTGCTCCTGGCTCTGTCTTCAGGCATCTCGAACAGTCTGTGGGCTACATCAAAGGTGCAAAACAAAGGTTTGTTGACTGACTGACTGACTGACTGAAGGCAAAATGGAACTTTTTAAAGTTATTGGTGCTTCTCTGGTCCTAAGAAAATCCTGTTCATTGAAAGGCATTATTTGGGTCACTCTTGTGAAAACCACTCCCAGAAAGGAAATAACCTTGAAATCCTAACAGTATTTATCTCTAGGTGTTGGACTAATAAAAGATTTTAGTTTCCTGCCTTCATGCTTTTCGTGATGGACCTGGATTACTTTCATAACTGGAAAGAAATGATCTGTTTTGGAGGAGAAACATCAGCCTCCCCGCAGTGGGTCCTGAGCTGAAGCAGGGGCGGGGAGATTCCGACACCCACAGATACTGACCTGATGTGAGTGGGCCCCCAGTCACGGGAGCAGGATGTGAGCTGATGGCGGTGTCACACTGCACATGGCTCTTTCACATGCCACGTCTCTGGAGGTTCTTGCCACTCTAGTGACGTTAGTCAGGCTAAGATTTCACGAACACGGGGGACCTGAGAGCCAGAGTAGCTCACCCACCAGGATGGGGCCCTGCTAAGGGGCAGCCGGATTAGAACGTGGGGCCTTTGCCTTTAAGCCCAGGGGCCTCTCCCCTCCATCCTCGAAGCCTCTGATGAAGACCCATTAAAGGAAGTGGAACAAGGCTTGGCGGACCAGGGGCGTCTGACCGCTGGTCTGAGCATCTGCAAGACCCTTTCATGGAGGGAACGCCTGGCTTGTGCTTTCTGAGTCAGACCACCAGGCCACAGTCTCTGGGACACACTGTAGCGTAGCTCTGAGCCTTGTCGTCAGGCTGGCCCGGAAGCTACCTTGCAGGATTGTTGTGAGGGTCACACTGGCACCATGTCCGTGGACATGCTGCCCGAAGTCGCACCGCCGAGGGTCATCACGGCCAGGCTGTCTGCGTGCACGGCTTGCATTCTGCCAGCCCGTGTGGGCGCTCACTGTGTCCATCAGTTAGAGTCCGTGTGTGTGTGTTAGTACATTTTCACTTCGTAACAGAAACCTCAGAATTGCAGTGGCTGCTTGGCAGCTGATACTAATACTTACGAGATGTGATCAAAAGATACGGTGAATGTTTAAATTTAAAAATAGTTTTATAACGGTGATTGGGGCTGGGTGGTGGGAGACACGCTTCTCTACTTTTGTGTCTACAAAGTTCTCTGTAATAAAACGTCAAAAAAGAAAAAGATTATTCTACCTTGGGCGGGGGGGTTAGATTTCAGAGCGAGAAATGGTGATGCAGGGAGACCAGTTAGGAGGCGGCTGCCCGGGTGAGAACGATGGTGGCTTGGTGCAGGCCTGTGTCGGGGGAGGTGAAGAGAGAGAGAGAAGGGTTGAGAGATCTTTAGGAGGAAGGCAGAAACGAGGGGATGGATTGGCTATGGGCGTGAGGGCGTGAGGGCGATGGTGGGTGGTCAAGAGTGTCCCCTCAGGTTCTGGCTCCAGACGGAAGTGCCACTCTGATTTAGGGATCACTGGAGAAGGATCAAGCTTATCCCTTAGCTCATTTTGTCTTCACAGCCCCACCTCTATTTTCTCTCCGTTCTGCAAATATTGAAGCTGTTTTCTTATGTAACACCTTTCATCCAAGACTTCCTGTGCTCTGTGCACTCAGCAATTAATTAAGCCTTGATATGCATGAATTAATTAAAATCCTCCTTCAGTTCAGAGGGGCTGGCCTGAACTGTGTGTTTTCATAGACATCTACCTCTTTCCCGAGGCTGGTTCCCTCTGCTGGGGCAACACCTCGGCTTTCCGGGGGTGCACAGCTGCAGGTGTGTCTGTCTGTCCATCTGTCTGCCTGTCGCACCTGTCAGCACCTTGTAATTCCGTGTTCAGGAGCCTGGGTCTCGGGAAGTTAATGACTTGTAAATTGCTCTCGAAGGTAGAGCTAGAAATAGAATGCGAGAGGTGCCTGAGCCCTGGCCCAGGTGGAGATGAGATCACAGCCCCTGAGTGGGCAACTGCAGTAGTGACTTTCCAGCTGCGTCCCGTCACATGCCTGGACAGCCACCCTGTGGGGTAAGAACATTCCTGACCAGGGTGCTGGCCTCCAGGTGGAATCACGTGTTGTTCTGTGACAGTGTCTTCTGCCCACTCCCATTGGCTGACTCTTATCACCTTTCTCCTGCCCCCCTCCCCATCCAGGTAATTTTCTGATGTGACGGCTGAGACATGAGATCTTCAGCCTCCAGGCTCTCCAGTTTTTCGTCGAGAGATTCGCTATGGAATCGGTGAGTGGTCTTCGCCCGTCTTGTAAGGCCCGGGAAATGGGAGGGGATTCCTGTGGGGGTGACAAGGCATAGTTTGACCAAAGTCAGGCATTCGAATCTGACAGGCGTCATGGGAGTGTGAGTGCTCGTGGTGCGCAGATCGCTGGCACTTGTAGAGTTGGAGATGTGTCGGAGTGCTTCCTGTCACATGACTTACCTCCCTTATGGAGAAGGAAAGGTGGCACGGGTGGTACCACAGTGAAGTCAGGAATAGCAACATCAGTGGCATCGCCAGCAATAATAGGCACCATTCTAGCCGGACAGCTTTTTAGAAATGCTGCTTCCTTCAGTCTACCCAGCTACCCCCCCAGGTAGGAATGACCACACTCATTTTACAGATAAAGAACTTGCCCAGCTGGATTTGAAGTCAGTTTTTCCTGATCCCAGGGCTCCTGCCTTTTCCCTTTATGCCCTCTTGCCTCTTGGTAGAAGATTGATTGGCCCCATTTTGCAGCTGGGAGTACTGAGGCCTGGCATAGGGGCCCATGACCGAGTCTGAGGCGTCTGCCCTCAGTGGGTGGAGCTTTGTGTTAGAGGATGGTACAGAATTAGACTGGACAGGAAGAACCATGAAAATTAGGCAGAGGAAATGCAGAGTCTGAGAACCTGAAGGTTGCCAAGGTGACTGGCATTTCCTGGAAGTCAGCTGGGTGGTGGAGTGAGGGGGGGTCCCGGAGCGGGTGTTGGAGCTTGGCTCTGCCACGGACTTTCTGACCTCAGGCAAGTCACTAACCTTCTCTGTAGCTTCTGTTTTCTCACGTATAAAAGTGGGATAATATTTATGTTTCAGGTTTTTTTGTCCAGACCAGAAAAAAAGGCATACAATATAGTGTCTTCTTAAGGTAGGCACATAGAGCATTGTAATTATTCCAAAGTTTAGGATAAAAGTAATTTCTAAGGATAATCAGACAAGCAGAAGTTTCTACAATGTATGGGAGAGGTGAGAGGCAGGGGCCAGGGAACAATCCTGAGTGGCCTGGATGTGACCCAGACATGGGCTGTGATAGGGCTCGTTACCACCTTGCAGGCTACATGAGTCTTTGCCCCCTTATTTTCATAATTTGAAGGTTATTATTTCATAATTACAAGGTTACCTGAAATCATGTTTTATTTTTATTTTTATTTTTATTTTTTTAATCAAGAGTCCAACACAAAGGTGGCATTCGTTTTGCAGGTGGTACGAAATATAATTGCAATAACTCCGTACGTTATTTAGGATGAGGTTTTGCTATAAATGACGTGAAATCTAGGAGAACATTGGCTTGAAGGAGATAGAAGTATGTTTCTGTCTTACCCAGAAGTTCAAACCCAGGCGGTACAAGGCTGCTACAGCAGTCAGCTAGGGACCCGGGATTTCCTCTCGGGAGGGTTGGGGACAGTCACCACAGTGGAGCATGGGGCAGGCTCCTGAGGTTCTGCGAATGTTCTGTTTCCTGATCTGGGTGCTGGTCACCTGGGTATCAGAATTCCTTGAGTGGCATACTGTGATCTAGGCCGCGGTATGCACAGTAAGTCCTCACTTAACGTCATGGGTAGGATTTGCGGTGTTCAGGGAAGTGACACATCGTGAACCAGCTTTACCACCGGGCTAATACAAAGAGGAGTTTATTTGCTACAGCATGTCGTTAGGCTGGAATGACGCTCTTCGAGGCCCCGCTGTATTTCTGTTGTATTCCAATGAAAGCGCGCGGAGCGGGGCGGTGGTACAGCCTGAGCGAGACCTACACCTGCCCGATTTCAAAGCCACGCAAGGCCCACACTTTAATTTTTATTTCTTTCTTTGTTGGCTCATCCCTGCGACATATACTGATCATATTACTTACGTGGGAACTGGGCTAGGGCGCTGGGAATACGAAGGTGCAAGTAGCAGTGACCGCCCTGTCCTTGTGAGGCTTTGTCTGGAGAAAGAGGAAAGACGTGACTGTCCTGCAGATGGGCGGCCGCTGGACTTAGGCGCAGCATGGGAGGCCCTGGGGCCACGGGAGGGGCCCTCAAATCCAGCCACAAAAACGACAGGAGAGTTGCAGTATCCGGAGGTCAGCTGATAGATCACATGAGGGCTACATCGAAAAACAAAGGTTCCTCTGTTCGCTGTTAGCCAGCGCAACAAGGGGTCAACTTGTCCTTCCCTTGTGTGTCACTGTGATAGGTGTAGACCCACCCGGTATCCATGGAGGAGACAGGTGTCGGGACTTGGGGTTCAGTGTACGAGAAGGGGACCCCACGGGAACTGAGGCATGCTCTGTTTATCAAGACATTAATCCAGGGACCCTGGCTTGTTTGGTTATTAAAATAAATGTATGAATGAAGGCGATCACACTGCACAGCAGTGTGGGAAAGCTTTAGTCCAGGGGCCAAAAGAACAGGACACTCCCCTTATTTTCACCCCAGATGCCACCCGGACGCCACGGGGACAGCAAAGGGAAGCTCGATTGAATTCTGAGCCAGCCGCAGAAATCGGTTGGCCTTATTTTCAGGGTTTCTCTCCAAACATGGAAACGAACTGACCTCAACTTTAGAGCCTCCCCCGCCAAACCCAGGACAGACCTCTGTGAATGCACACCCTCCCCTGCCACCTTTGCCTTCCCAAAGGTCAAGGCAGGCGCCCTGTCATTGTCATGCCGCCAGCTGTCCGCCCCAATCGAATTTCCCTGAGCACAGCTGATGTCCCCATTTTGGCCGCAGGACAAGGGGTCAGGAATGAATGCCGTGCATGGACGGGAAATGTGTCCCTTGAGCTGGACTCAGAAGCGCTGACCTGTCACCTCTGAGTGCATTTCTAACATTGCTGAAAGGGTCGTGAGGCCTCGCGATTTCTGGATGTAAAAGGAAAAGAAGCATGCTTTAGAAAAACACTAATACTCATGTTCTGCCGTGACAGCCCTTACCTTATCTTGCAGGCTGTTTAAAAGGCACCTTCCCCAGTTAGATACGTGAAGTTAGGACCTCTCTACCTAAGACTGCAAATTGCGACATGGTGATCCTGGTCTAGTTTCTTTCCCTCCCTCCCTCCCTTAATTCCTTAGTTCGTTCGTTCCTTCACAATTTATCCACCCGCTCCTGTGTGCCACGCCCTGCGCCGAATCCTGAGGAAATAGCTGCGTAAGACTCATTGCAAAGCCTCCCTGAGCTTAGCGTGCGCTCACCTCGTACAGTTTATTCTACGTTTATTAAGCACCTAATTTGCTCCAGCCCCTTAGTAGAGATAAAAGACATAGTTCCTCCTCCTGAGTTTACTGATTTTTTTCACTTGCTCTCTCAAGAGACACTTTTTGGGCACCCACTGTGTACCAGGGACTGGGTCACTTTCTGGGAAACTGAGACGAACAAAAAACTGCCTGGATGGAGCTAGAAGATCAGATGACAGTGCGCTTGTCTCCTAGGGCTGTAGTGGCAACGTATCACAAGCTCTGTGGCTTAATAGAGTTTTATTCTCATAGTGCTGGAGGCCAGCCGTCAGGTGCCGTCCGTTGTTTCTGTTGCAAAGATGAGCTCGTGGAGGTAGGGAAGGCTAAGTCCATGCTGCTGGGGAACGGCAGAAGTGGGGTGCAGTCACAGGCAGCCTGGTCCTGGGGCCTGGGGTTTTTACTCACTGTGTGACTCTCTCTTCCCTAGGCTGTAGGAATGCTTTTCAGATGAACTCTCCCCCAGCACTCCCCGCCCTCCCAAGTCTCAAAGCTTGGGAATCAGTCTATAATCCAGCCTCCAGGAGGCCTTGGCCCCACCTGGCCCCTCCCTCCCTCTAATAACCCAGTTCTCTTCTGGTTTCCATGGCACCCAGCCCACTTGGATTGCACCTTGTGACTCTACTAGGCTGACCAGATGTCCTGTTTTAAACGGGACTGAAAACAACAGCACTGCCCTGTTTCAGGTGGTCCGTAGGCTCAGCCCGCTTTTAGTGAGGTGAGGCTGACCCCACGTGCCGTTGTTTCCTGTCCCGTTTAAATCAGGGTGTCTGGTCAGCCTACACGCAGCCCTCTCTCAGCCTCTCAGTGGGGCACCCCTCATCCCGGCCAACCTTAGGGGTTTGTTAAAGACCCTCTGTATGTTGACTGCTTCCAAATTATACCCTTTGAGATCCAGACGTGAACATCCCAAATGCCTAATGAATGTCTCTGTTTGGAAGTCTAGCAGGCACCTCAGACTTACTGTGTCCAACATGGATTTTCCTCCCCACGTCTCCTACACGAGATGCGATGCCCGTGTGACTGAACCAAGTCCAGTTTCCCTGCCGTGGACTGTGAGGGCGGCACCATCCAGCCCCTGTGTCCTCGCCTGCTCCACCGCCTTCCCTCTGCAGGCGGCAGCTGCTGGCCTTTCGCTGTCCCTGCACTCGGCAGGCTCTGGCTGGTCTCGGGACTCTGCCTCGTGTTTCTGTCCCCCAACCCCTGCTTTCCACAAGAGTGACAGCTCTTGTCCTGGAGTCTCAGCTTCAATGCTGTTTCCTCAGACAGATCTTTGCTCACCCCCTCGTTGCTTCTGTGTGTTTCCTTCCTCGCGCTGTAACACCCTGGAATTACACGTGTTCCCTTATGCGTGCGTGACTGCCACCGGACCCCAGGCTCCCAGCAGGCAATGGTGATGGCTTCTGGTCCACCGATTTCACCCCAGTACCTGGCGTAGAGCCTGGCACAGAGGAGATGTTCAGTACCTATTGTGGCTGAAATCAAACCAGGGCCCCTGCTAAGTCGATTATGAACACAAAATGCCACTTCTAGGCCTGTTTCTTACAGAATCCCGTGTGTATGTACAAGGGATCAAAAATTGGCTGGAAACAAATCAACAAAACAAGACGAAAACAAACTCATAGGTAACAGACAGTGTAGACTGGTGGTGACCAGAGGGGGTGAGGAGAGGGGGGTTGAATGGATGACGATGGCTGGAAACTAGACCTTGGTGTTGAGCACGCTGTGGTGTCTACGGGTAGCGAATGGTAACCTTGTGCGTCTGAGACTTGTACGATGTTACTAACCACTGTTGCTGCAGTTCAAAAACAAAACGTAAGCAAGCAAGCAAAACGACTGGGTGGGACCTGGTCTTCTGTATGGACCTCAGTCTCTGTTTTCACAGTTCTCCTTGCTGGGTGGAAGGACTTACAAAGACCATCTTAGGGGAAACAGCGGCCTTGGACACACCATCCGTGTTCAGGGTCATTTGATTTGGGTTTAAAATGGAAACCATGAGCTCCTGCAGCTTACAGAATTGGGTAGCGAGCGTTTTCTCTGTTAAAGAAAACAAAAAAGGATGAGACGCGGAACGCTGTGGGTGGGTTATCGTAGCGCCCACAGCTCCCGAAAGGGGTTCTCGGCAAATATTTGGGGTTTGGTGCAAGAACAGTGACACGGGCTTTCCTGAGACTCGACAGCCATCACAGCAGGGACGTCACTGCCATGGTGGGCGTGTGCTCGCCACGCTGACGTGCGGGGCGACTGTTTGGGGCTGAGGCACGAAACTGCGAAGTCACTGCAGACAGGTCCTTGACACGACGCCAGGTCCGCCGCCGCCGTCGCAGGCAGCAGGATGACTGACTGTTAGCCTTCGTGACCGCAGACCACGCCTGAGGTGAGTGTGCTAGCAGCTGCTCCTGCAGATGAGCTGCAGTCGTCAGAAGTCTCCAAGCGGTGAGAGTGTGGCGTGAGAGGAGATCGGGAATGGAGCTTTCACCAGCAAAAGTACGAGCGACTGTGTGTCTGCCGTGTGCCAGGCTCTGTGCCCAGGCCTGTGGCAGGCGCGCAGGGGGAGGCCCCCATCTTCCTAATCACCAGGGGGCAAGCAGGGGCTTAGAGCGATGGATTAGGCCATGAGGGCGTACATTCCCTGCACATGCCAGCACAGCGTTAGTTTGGGGTGCTAGAAACCCACCTTAGGGGAGAGGGAGAAGCCAGACCCCAGGAATGATTGCATCCAAAGATCTGGTCTCTCTCTGTTTTTTTGGTGCCTCATTTCTGTGGTGTCCTCTCAGGTTCCCCATGTTGTGGCTTCCAGAAGCCCCTGCCTTCCAGCTGCCAGTCTGACAACCCCAGTAGATAGACAGCTTTTCTTCCTGGGATTTCTGGTCAGATGTCTGAATTGATCCCCCGTGTTGTACCGTGGGCCGTGGCTCCCTGTCACCGGACACAGTGGTTCTAAGTGGACAGGCCCACGTGACCCAGAGCCACAGGAGGGGTAGGAGGTCAGCACCAGGGGACCACAGGGCCAGAAAGGGGAGTGTTCCCAGAGGGAACCTGGAGTACAGGGGCTCTGCGTGCTGGGAGGCATGCACACAGCCCCTGTGCCCCTGCCCAGGTAAACTGGAAGTGAGCAGAGCCTGGGACTCAAGTTTCAGTCAGCTTCCTGGCGGGGGGGGGGGGGGGGTGTCTGAGAGTCTCTGTTGTGCTTTGGTTCTTTGAAGTGAACCCCAAGCACACACACCTCCATTGTCTGCAGCGGCTGGCTGACCACGGGGCTCACTCCAGGCCATGTTTGTGTGTGCCCATCAGCCTGATGGTCCCCAGCTACTACTCGTAGCATATTTATTCAGCTCATCCCATTGGATCAAAGACAGAATTTGGACCCCAAGCCCGTGCCTTTGACTTCCAGCCTCCTTTGAAATGTGGGTCTGGGTCCCTGTCCCCTGGGGTTGGGCACAGCAGCCCCCAGACCCTGTCCCTTTTCCATTAGAGCAGCATGTGCCTGGCAGGCAGGAGTTGGACTGGTTGAGAGACAGATAGATCAGGAACAGGTCCGTTGCTGCTTCCTGGGCAAGCCCAGTGACACTGGGGAGATCCCTGCCTGTGGCTTCCTTGTCCTTGGATAAATGTCACACACACACACACACACACACACACACACATGCTCACATGCTCACACACACGCACACGTGTGTGCGTGCACACACACATGCTCACACACGCACATGCACACACATGCACACATGCACGCACACATGCACACACATGCACACATGCTCACACACTCACACATGCACACATGTGTGCATGAACACATGTGCACGTACATACTTGCGCACACACATGCTCACACACGCATACACGTGTGCGTGCACACACGTGCGCACACACTCACATGCACACACATGCTCACACACACATGTGCACATGCACATACGTGCACGCACACACTCGCGCACATACGTGCTCACACACGCGCACACACATGCTCACACACATGCACACATGTGCGCACGCACGCACACACTCACGTGCGCACACACATGCTCAAACACATGTGCACATGCACACGCGTGCACGCACACACGCATGTGTACACACACGCATGCACACACAGGCTGGCCTGCCATTGCTTCATTGCATGTCCACCACCTGCCTCTCCTTGTCTGCATTCCAGCCAGACTTGAGTTCCTTGGGTTCCATAAAGAACTCTGTTCTTTCCATTCCCGGGGCCTTTGTAACTAGGAACAAGAACACTCTTGGTGCCCCCGCTCCCTTATCTTATTTCTAGTTAACTCCTGCTCATCTGAGTCTCACTCAAAGGGCTCTGTCCCCAGGAAGCCTGTCCTGACACCTCCCAACTCAGCCAGCTTCCTGACTGCACCTCCTTAGGGCTTCCCACGACTCCCTGTGTGTGTGTATGTGTGTGTGAGAGAGAGAGAGAGAGAGAGAGAGAGAGAGAGAGAGAGCACGCACCAGCCCATCTTGCTTTTGTTCACGTCTGTCTCTGGTTGCTTGTGGGTCCGTGAGAAGGGCCAGGAGCTCCCTGGGAGCAGCCTTCAGCCAGTGAGGGACATGACCGGGAAGCAAGAGCTTCAGTCCCCTGGCCCCACAGGCGCACAGCTCTGAGGCGCGTTCTACGGGCCCTCCCAGGGGCCCGCAGTAAGACGGGACCCTGGCGCCCTCAGTGGTCACCTGCTCTCTAATGCACCTGCACTGGCTTCCTCCCCTTCCCCTCTTATTTCCCATCTGTCCCGGGATTTTTTCCTCAGATCCTTGTCTCGGGTTCTGCTTCTGGGGAAACCCCACCTGAGACCCATAGGTGCTCACGAGAAGCAGGAGGAAAGGGATCACCCTGCCAGCACATCTCTGGGTACAGGTTCGGGTGTGGGTGTGCTGGGGACGGGCTTACTGACCAGCCTTCTCCGGCCTCTGAACCTCTGAGCCGGAGGACAAGGAGCAAAGCCACGGTCCCAGGCATGGGGCGTGGTGCCAGGCTGGGCCTAGGTGCCTCCCACTGCCACACCCAGAGGGACAGTTGACTCAGCAGCTGAGTCAGTGAGGACACTGAGTGCTGTGCTCCTGTGTCAGTCTGGCAGTGTCCCCATTGCCTGCAGGCAGGGCAGGCATGTCCAGCACATTCCATGAAGGGGAGCGTGTTAGGGCACAATGTCTTTTATTCTAATGCCGCTTCTGACCCCAGGCAAGTTTCCAGCTCTCTGGACAGCGATGGGGTGTCACAATCAATTCCATTCCACCACTAACTACCCGGAGTGAGCATGGGCCCCACAGGTTAGGGGCTCAGTCCCACAAGACGGTGGCACTTCAGGTGCCAGGAGCAAGTCCCAAGGTGATTGGGTTGACAGGCTGTAAATTTGGAGGTTTCCACAACCCCCTCCTCAGGTTCAGTGATTCGCCAGGAGGACTCACTGGGCTCAGTCTATTATACAGTCTATTATACAGACTGCATACCCAAGACCTGCCTGAGTCACGGGGGTTGGGGCAGTGCACGGAGCTTCCGTGCCCTCTTGGGGCTCCCCACGTGCCCTCTTGGGGCTCCCCACCCTCCTAGCACATGGATGTGGTCAGCCACCTCGCAGCTCCTCATCCCAGTAGTTGAGGGGTTTTATGGAGGTTTCCTTACAGGGGCAAGATGGATGCAATCACCAGCCATTGGTGACTGACCTCCAGCCCCCAGGTCTTCCTGGTCACCATGAAGCATTTTGCCCCATGCCTGAGAGCCATCTCATTAGCACATACAAAGGACACTCACAGCGTTCTGCAGAGTCCAAGGGCATTAGGAGCTCTGTGCCAGGAACCAGGGACAGAGCAAATGTACTTTTTACTTTTCCACGATGGGGCATAGTATTCATGGGAGCAGGTGAGGAACATGTGGGAAGACGAGTGACTGGTGAGTTGCCTGGTTGTGGCATGTTACCTGTTGGGGGGAAGGAGGGTGGGAGGCAGCGGATCTCACTGTGCAGAACTGCTGGTGTGCATCCATTCTTCAGCAAGCCTGCAAAGCACCTACTGTGTGCTCTTGGTGCCCCCAAGTCAGTGCCAACGTTGCAGCCAGATTGAACCTTCTCTGATGGCCAGCTGAGAAGCTCCCCTTGCTATTAGGACAGAGACCAGCACCTTGATACGAAATCCTCGATGGCCCCTGCCTCCCTGTCTAGCCTCAGCTCTTGTCCCTCCCAGCACCTGTCCTTTACTATCATGGTCCTGAGATACTTGCACTGCCCATCTGATGCGTGCGTCAGGCCTCCACCCATTTGTACCCGCTGTCCCTCTGCCTGGAACACCCTTGCTAGTCATCCTACTGGCTAACTCCTCCTCCAGGAGGCAGCTCAGCATCACCTCCTCCAGGCAGGCCTCCCAGATTCTCTCTTTACCATTGCCTTGCCCCTTCTCCATGTCCCCTGTACCCACTTCTCCTAGCATGTCAGTCATTCAGCAGATACACTTTGGGCACTTAACTGTGTTGAAGAGACTGCAGTTAACTTAAGAATCCCTCCCTCTCATATTTGTCAGCACTGATGAGGTGCCACACGCTAAGTGAAGCAGCCTGCCTGTATGATCTCATTTAATCTGCATGGCTGCCCCTGTGACAGAGGCTCTAGTGTTAATCCTGTTTTTAGAGGTGGAAACTGAGGACGAAAGAGGCTGATGGAGACGGCTAGGATCCACAATCCAAGCAACCAGACCCCAGAGCTCTTGTACTTCCTGGGAAGCAATATTGTTGTATTGTTCTGCATTGTACTGCACTTCCCTGTCTACTCTGCCTCCCCGGGACCAGTCCGGGTCCCCATGCCAAATAGCATGCTTTGAGCAGAATTTAATAAAGGATCCGTTTGAGACGTGTGGGCGAGGGGTCAGGACACCGCACAGAGTGGTGGGGCACGCCAGGCTCCTCTGAAGGCCTGAAGGGACGAGCGGAGGCCAGAGAGGCTGTGGGCCATGGCCCTCCGCCAGCGCAGGAGCCTGGAGAGAAGGGGAACTCCGACCTCCCTGCCTGTGCTTCTGCCTCCAGTTGCCTTCCCAACACCCCATGGGCTGAACCTACCAGAAGCCGGAGGACCCCGGAGCCCTGTGAGGTGCTGGGAGCAGGTCAGGGCCCTGGTGTCCAGAGCAGGACAGGGAAGGTAGCAAGTGGGCACGGTGGGCCACCTGCTCGCTCTGATTATCTCCAGGCTCCTCGAGGGTCCAGCTCAGCTTGGCTCCTACTGAACACCTGCAGCACCTCACATGGAAGCCAGAGGACTGGGGGTGCTCCGCGTGGGTGCCTTGAAATAAATGACAAGTGATGATGTTCAGATCAAAGCCTTCTCGGCAGGGTCTGCCCATCCATCATGTGTGGTCTCAGGGTCTGAGTGTGTGCCTGTGTGTGTCTGTCTCTCTTATTTCTGAGTGTGCATGTGTCTGCCCATGTTATCTCTGAGTGTATGTGTGTCTGTGTTATCTCTGAGTGTGTATGTGTATCTGTCCGTGTTATCTCTGAATGTGCGTGTGTCTGTCTGTGCTATTTCTGAGTGTGTGCATATGTCTGTCTATATTATTTCTGAGTGTGTGTCTGTCTGTCTGTGTTCTCTAAGTGTGTATGTATATGTCTGCCTGTATTATTTCTAAGTGTGCGTGTGTCTGTCCATGTTATTTCCAAGTGTGTATGTGTGTCTGTCCATGTTATCACTGAGTGTGCGTGTATCTGTCTGTGTTATTTCTGAGTTAATGTGTGTCTGTCCGTGCTATTTCTGAGTGTGTATGTGTGTATGTATCCGTGTTATCTTTGAGTGTATGTGTGTCTGTCTGTCCATGCTATTCTGAGTGTGTATGTGTGTATGTGTCCGTGTTATCTTTGAGTGTATTGTGTCTGTCTGTCCGTGCTATTCTGAGTGTGTATGTGTGTATGTGTCCGTGTTATCTTTGAGTGTATGTGTGTCTGTCTGTCCGTGCTATTTCTGAGTGTGTATGTGTGTAAGTGTCCGTGTTATCTTTGAGTGTATGTGTGTCTGTCTGTCTGTGCTATTTCTGAGTGTGTATGTGTGTGTGTGTCTGTGTTATCTCTGAGTGTATGTGTGTCTGTTATTTCTGAGTATATATGTGTCTGTCTGTGTAATCTCTGAGGTTTGTGCTGGGGAAGAGGATGGCAAAGTTCTCTCAATCCTGACACATCTGATTCTTTTCACTGGCTCCCAGGAAACTTTTCACGCCCCTCGCCCCATTTTAACTTGGATGTGAAATGGAATACAGACTTTTTTTTTTCATTTAAGAAGCAAATAAGTATCGCATAGATCTCACAGTGGCTGCACACAATTAGGGTCATCATTGGGCCTGAGTTCCTGAGATAAAGGAAGAAAAAGCAACCCGAGTGAGTGCAGAGTCCACAGAGACTGGGCCGTGCGGACCCATGAGAGGCGCTGGCACACAGGGCGGAGCATCCAGCCCAGCCTGTGGCCACGGTTCCACGCCCCGTGGTCAGCAGGCCTTCTCAGTGTTTCCCTGTGGAAGTCACCTGGAGAAGGGCGCCCAGCCAGAGGGAGACAGCCTGCGGGAGGTGCCGCTGGGAGCCCGCATTAGCTGGGTTAAAGGACTCAAAACGAAAACTGTAATTCCAAGCTGATTATAATTCTGTTGTTTTGTTTTTTTTTCTATTTGTCACGTGTGAATGTGTCTGTGTCTCTGAAGAGGCAGGGGTAGGGGACAGGTTGCCTCCCTCTCTAAGGACTTCAGGTCAAGTAGAAATTGGTCTTCCTGTCTGTCTGTGTTCCTGAGGGACATCTGCAGGGGTGGCACTGTAGACAGCTGATACGAAAACAGTATTGGCTTTGAAGTCACACACACCTGCTTGTTAGGCCGCAGCCCAAGTGTTCGACTTCTCCGTGTCTCAGTTTCCTCATCTGAAAAATGGGGATCATCTTACATCACAAGGTTGCACACGAATTAAAGGAGCTAGAACAGGCAGAGCTCTGAGGGACAGCTGGGTGGCCGGAGTGGGTGTTCCCTTCCTTTCCCTTCCGCATTCTCCTGGTCAGACTCCACGTGCCTTCCCTTTCTAGTACGTCTTCCAAAACCCTCTCCAGAGAAACCAGAGGGAGGAGACCTCATTGCTTCCTCTTGTTGCCCGGGTTACTTTTCATCTTCCTCCTCTGATCCCCCACTTCCCCACCTTCACTGAGCACCCACAGCGCCTCTCTTCCCGGCCAGTTCTCCAGGGCCCCTCTGTCTGTGGTCCAGCCTACCGTGGCCAATGGTATTCACTAGGAGGGTGCATGAGGGCCCAAGGACTGCAGAATCCGAGGCTTTGGAGCCCTGAGGCTAAACACTAGTCAGTAACCTAAACCACGCCTGGCGTTGGCCTGGGTCCCTTCTACCTGTCGGTCCCCTATTGCCCACCAGGGAAGTCCCCTAGCTGAGACCAGCAAAATGGAGCTGTTAGGGAACAGGGCAGTCAAGATGCAAGTGGTGGGTATGCAAGGCAGTTGATAATGGGGTTCAGTGAGGCTCAGATGCCAAAGCTAACTGTGCTCAGGGACAGATCCTCGAAGGGAGTCCTCGGATGAGTCTGCAGAGTGGCACCGCTTTCCATGTCACCTTGAAGGTCGTCCTAGTGGCCTCAGGGATGGGGGCTCAGTGAACAGTTATGCCACCACCCTTAAGTAAGGATAAGTCACTGTGGCTCTCTTATCCTCTTCGTGTGAAAAGAAGCCCGGGTGCATTTGGCTCCTGCCATTTTCCAGAGCTGGGGGGGTGGGAGTGGGGTGTAAGGCACCTCACCTGGAAGCTGGGCACCAGGGCGCAGGCTAGGGGCAGCTTGACTTTACCATCAGTGCTGTGTCCCCAGCAAGAACCAGATGGGGATGAAGCCAGTGTGCCGAGTGGGGCAAAACCTGCCCTGTACTGAAGTCAACGGGCCCATAAACTTGTTACAAAGCAATGATGCCTATAGAATGTAGCCACCATAGACCAGAAACCTGACCCTAGCTAAATGCCTTTTTGCATTCTGAAGAGGAGACTGTGGTCTATGAGAACGTGAATCCAAAACTTTGCAGTCTCAGGATCCGGGATTTAAACGTTAGAACAGAAACCCCCTGTCCAGGTCAGATCCATCCCAGGTCCATGGCGAATCGGTGTCTTTTCTGTCTGGTGGACTTCAGCTGTAGTGTGAAAGAGAAGTGAACTTGGAGTCGGAAGAACTGGATTCAGGTGCAGACACAAATGCTTAGCAGCTGCCTGGTGGTGGGCCGGTTCTTAACCTCCACATGTGTCATAACTCTATCCTTACAGGACGAAAGGAGACCTGTTCGAAGGCACCAAGTCCCTTGCCTGCCAGAGTCTAACTGCCAAATGTGTCCATTTCCTTCCTGCTTGAATCTGTTTAGTTCTTCTGACTTAAGATTGGTTGATATTAATGTGCCTCTGTTATGAATATGCATGTGTAGGAATCCACCTTGGCAAAGATCTGAAAGCTCAGGGGACAGAGGTCCCACAAGGTTCCAGAATGTGGGACCATTTTCGGATTAGAAGAGCTGGTCCTTTCTATAGAACCATAGAATATGAAAGACGGCCTGGACCCGATCTTCTATGTGTGTGTGCATGTGTGTGTGGGGGGGCACGTAAGTGAATATGCATGTATGTGTGTCTTTATACTATATTTCTCAGAGAATAGGGCAAATTGCATTATAAAGTATACGCATCAGTGGAAAGATATGTGATAAAAGCATGACGTTCAGGACCCCACATGGCTGGAACATAAAGACTAGAGGTGGAAGTATAGCCGTGTATACCGTAGGATCTTACAGAGTTGTGATTTTGGAACTGTGGAGTCAGTCCTTCCTGAGCTTGTAATAATAATACGTATATTATTACACACACAGCATTCCTGTGAACATTATCATGTGTCTTTTGGTGAACATGTGTATGCATTTCTGTCGGGTGTATACCCAGGAATGAAACTGGCTAATGCTATTCTTTGACTTGAGTTGACATCATCAAAGCCAATAATAATTATCATGAATAGTTTCATGGAAAACGATGAAGATTCACACGCACACAGCAAAACATCAGCTCTTTGGACTGAATGAACACTGATGGGAGGTGGGCGTTGTATTCGCACGCGTATTAGCTTATTTAGTATGCACAGCCTCCTCCGAAGCTGTCATTGGCCCCATTGCAGAGGTGAGGAACGTTGAGTCTTCTCCCTGGTATCATGCAGCTTGTAAACAGTAGTGTCAGGATTTGTTCCCAGGTCTTTGGACTCCTGCTCTGTACTCAGCCTGGCCATTGTTGCTCTCCTTGAGAAATCTGCATTCTTTTGCAAAGCGTGTGAGCACCAAATATGTTTTACTTTATGTTTTTGGGGGGGATCTAATGGAAAAGCCTTTGGCAAGACCTGCATCTGTCAGGGGGCCTGGGATACAGCCGCGATGTCAAGCGTCCTCTTGATTAGGAAGGTTCATCATTCTGCATATCACGTCTCACTGAAGCTGGCATCAGCCGGGGTGAGTGGCTGGCCCTCATGAGCAGGCACGTGTATTTTAGAATTTCTTTTTTGGGGGGCCATGTGTTAGCAAATTTCCACGGCTTTTTGTTGTTGTTTTTGGTTTTTGTGGGGGTTTTTTTGCCTTCTCTGTAGGCCGTTCTCACTGTTCGCAGCCTAACTGTGCTGTTCAGTTGGGTGAGTGTCTAAAAACCAGCTCACCAAACTTGTTAGGATTGAGTATAAGACAGAAAACAAGGGCTAAGTGAGACCTGGGGTGCTCCCATGATTAAAATGCACTTTTGGCTTCGGTGGGTGGGTGTGGGGGTGCGGGGGAGGTCTGTTTATTTCCTGGTTCCTATAGAGATAAGAGGTGTGTGTGTGTCTGTGTGTGTGTGTGTCTGTGTGTCTGTGTGTGTGTGTGTTTCTCCCCACATGACTAGACCTGCACTGTCAGACAAGGAAAAAGTAGGGTAAAAATTCTACCCAAGGCCTTGAGAAAGGACTGTAATGAGTTTTAGTTGTGAATACACTATGACTTCTCTCTCTTCTCATTTATTTGCATGCACAACTGCCTATAATACCAAATAATAAAATAACAGTAGAATTTTTACCATCCTAAAGAATATTTGGGCTACTAGTTCTAGTCATCCACAGCATGTACAAAATCAGAGATTAACCTACAGAAAACAAGAGAAGTGTGAAAAAAAATCTTTTCTACCTCCACCTGTTTCATCCTCACTTATGTCATTGTGGCCTCGATGCTTCACCCCAAAGAGAAAGAATAACCAAAGAAAACCTAACAGTACTGTAGCAACCTGCTGTTGGGTTATAAATAATACCCCGACTAATAACTATCACATCCATCTTACGGAAACAAACAAACAAAATTCTGATTCTCTGTCAGTTGTGGAAAGGCCACTGCCATTTGTATTTGTGACAGGGAAAATAATTCTGGAATTTTAAATGTTTGCCGTTGAAAGACGGGGCAGAATATTGCTTTTAAAGCCAAAAATTCTTTGAGCTTTATCATCTTACTTCCTGTTTGAATTCTGCCCTGTCTCTTCTCTCTTAAGCAAATTGTGCAAAGGTTGCAAAAATAAATTTGCTTCTTCAGAAATCCACTCTGTGGGAGCCTCTTGGCTCCTCTGTGGCTATCTTTCTAAAGCAGTTTCTGAGATGACATTTAAGTGCTTGTAATATGTATTGTCTGTGCTTGGCAAATTGAGACCAGTCTTTTCAGTGATTCTATATAACCTTGCAAAATAGGCCTTGGTGACTGTCTTCAGAATAATTCAATAGAATCTTTAAGCCTTTGAATATAGAATCTAAAGCAAAAAGGACAAGTTGGGGGAAATGACTTTGATAGAATTCTTCTAATTTGACCACTGCTGAGATGAGCTATTTTGGGCTCAGTTTGAGGTGGTTCAGCCTGTTCACAGGCCCAGTATGTAAGTTAGGATTCAGTTTCGGCTGCATATGAACAAAAATCCAAATAACATTGGCAGTTAAGGGTTTTTTTCTTCTCTTTCTCAGACCAAGCACGTCTGGAGATAGTCTATAAAGCCAGATGGTGCCTCCATAGTTATCGGGGGCCCAAGCTGTTTCTTTCTCTGCTTTTGCCATCCTTATCATATTACCTAATGATGCAAACTAGCTGCTGGAGCGTCGGCCATCACATTCACATTACAGGCAGCAGGATGGAAGACAGGGGAAGGACAACAGGGGTTCTCCTCTAGCCGAATTAGCTCTTTTTAAGGCCATTTGCCAAAAGTCATACATAGCAGTTCAGCTTGTATCTCCCTGGCTGGACTCAGGCACTTGGCCGAACCAGCTGGCAGTGGAGGCTGGAGGCTGAGTCTTTTAGCTGAAGACATCGCTGCCCTAAGTCAAATGGGCTCTGTGACTGAAGAAAGGGAGACCAGAGGACACAGCCAGCAGTCCCCGCCACATCAGCAAGGTGTTATTTGTAACAAGGTATAGTACAGGGAAAGGGTTAGAATGCTGAAATCAGATCAACTTGTGTTTGAGTCTTAGCTCCTCCACTTCTCTGAGCCTCAAATTCCTATCCCTTAAACACAGAGAGTAATAGCTACTTTGTAGAGTTGTAACAAAATCATGTATATATTATAAGCTGCCCTGTACATACTAAATGATAGCCATTAGTTGTTATTATTAATGGATAAGTTGTGCCTTCTACCTGTACCACCACAGTGATTATTTTTTTAATTGAGGTATAATTTGCATATGTAAAATTCACCCCTTTAAGGCATACAGATCATTTGTAGTGTATTCACAGAGTTGTGTAACCAGCACCATGACCGAATTCTAAAATATTTTCATTACTCCCCAAAAGAAGCCTGGTATCTATTGGCAGTCACCCCTTCCCACCTTCCTTCAGCCTGTCCCCATGGATTTGCCTCCTCTGGACATTTCGTGTAGACGGAATCATGTTAATTTGTGACCTTTGAGTCTTTCACTTAGTGTGTATATGTTTTCAAGTTTCATCCATGGTATAGCATGTATCAGGCACTTTTTTCTCTTTTTTCTGGCTGAATAATACTCCCGTTGGGAGCATAGACCACATTTTATCAGTCTACCCGCTGATGGACATTTGGGTTGTTGCCAGTAGTTGGCTGTTGTGAACAACGCTGCGTGTGCACATTCGTTTACAAGTTTTCATGTGGGTGTGTGTTTTCAGTTCTCTTGGGTGAGTGCAGTTGCTGGGTCATATGGTACTACTACTCATAGGCTGAAATTAAGGAACTGCCAGGTTGTTTCCAAAGCTGCTGCCCCACTCTACATTGCCACCAGCAGTGTATGAGGGTTCCAGTTTCTCCATATCCTCTCCAACACCTGTTACTGTCCATCTTTTTCATGATAGCCACCTAATGGGTGTGAAGTGGTGTTGCACTGTGGTTTTGATTTGCATTTCCCTCGTGACTATGCATATTGAACACCTTTTCATGTGCTTATTATCCATTCATATAGTATATCTTCTTTGGAGAAATGTCTATTGAAGTCCTTTGCCATTTTAAAAATTAGTTATTTGGCTCTTTATTGCTCAATTGCAAGAGCTTAGGCATTTTGTATGCTAGACCCTCATTAGATACATGATTGGCAAATACTTCTCCCATTCTGTTATGTGTATCATTTAACTGACTCTTTATAACAGTCCTTGGAGGGGACTGTTATGACTCCCATTTTACAGATGAGGAAGCTGAGGCCCTGAGGAGGTGAATAGCTTGTCCAAGGTAACCCATCTAATTGCGAAGACAGCACTGACACCCAGGAAAAGATTAGCCAGGGTTCTTTTAGTTGTATTGGTAGAATCCCATCTCAGATCAGCTTACGCTGATAAAGAAGTATAGTTGGTCACCTATCTGGGCAGTGAAAGGGCTAGACTGGCATCAGGCATGGGATAGATTTTGTAGCCCCTGTGATTGAGATGATGGCACGAGGACTCTCCCTCCTCCATCTGCTGCCATCTCTTGGTTGGCGTCATTCTTAGGCAACATCTCACACGCGGCAACAATGGGCACTAGTAGTGGAAGGCTTACTACGTCCTATGAGCTGGGGCTTCTAGAGAAAAAGCACATTGCTTTTTAACCTAGATGCACATCAGTCCTTCATCAGGCTTCCTGATTGGCTTTGCTTAATGCCTGTTGGAATACCCATCGATGGTGCTTTCAGGAGCCTGGGATACTCTGATTGGACAGCCTGGGTCCAGCCATCTGGGTGGTAATGTGCAGACATCTGATTGACAGTCACAGAGAGAATCATGTGAAGTCAGGGAGAGGGTAGTTCCTAAGAGAAGGGGATGTGTAGGGCAGACAGAAAATAGAGTCAGTGTCCTGTGAGGTCTGTCTGAACTGCTAAGTTCAAGATGCTGAAATTAGTTAGGGGATAAATGAAAGTTAATTCCCAAAACCAAATAGTAGGGGAAAGGTCAGTTTGTTCACAAAACAGAAAGGTACTGAAAATAATCATCTCTACATCCAGTCTACACTGAGCTCTCTGCTATCTACCTAAACACAGTAATTTTACATATTAGTTTGTATAATGCCTCCAAGTCTCTTAAGGCCAGAGCAAAAAGACTCATTTTTCTACAACAACAACAACAACAAAGAAAAAACAAAATAAAAAACAAGGAACAGCTATTGTTGATGTTTGTCAGAGGTTTGCTGGCAGTTGTAGAGGTTTGTTTGTTTTTGTTTTTTTAATGAGAGCCCCTAATGTGATTCAGAATGTTCACATTTAAGAAAGATGTTAAGCAAATAGCATATGCTAAGAAAACTCTGCAGTAGGTAGGCAATTTTCCTTTTTCAAATGCAGCAATGCCCCTGCATTTGACAAAATTGCAGAAAAATTGTTATAATACAGCTTACTGTTATGTAGGTTCAAATACATTTGCAAGTGAAATTATATTTTTGAAAAGCAACAAGTGGACACTGATAGATTCGTATAAATAGGGAACCGCTAACAGGGCCCCCGCAACCCAGAACTGATGACCCGCCCGACTATTGCCGGTCTACAAGTAGGTCTTGAGGCGGAACTGGGGGCCTCCTGGTTTTGGAGATTGGTTGTAACACTGATGTCCCAAAAAAATTCATCAAATTGCAAGATGTTATTGCCCTAGTAGCGCAGAGAGCCTCTGCCCCAGGTGTTAACCACAAGGAAAATAACGCCAAAGAAGGTGAGATGATTTGGCTGAGGAAGGGCTGACCTCCCTATAGTATTCCAAGTTCCAGGTCAGTGCAAAAGTCCCCTCACCATGGCTGGATAACCCCCTGGTCTCAAGGAGCTCACAGTCTATTTGAAGAAATATAAATATTTAGAAAATGGTGCCATAGAACAGCATCAACCAAGAGGCGTGTTTTTCAGCCTTGAGATGGCCCAGAAGTGGGCGTAGTTAAGTGTGATAACTCAACTTAAAGCAAATGCATCCAAAAGAGAAACCTGATGTCCTAGAAGTTTTTCTCATTTTTCAGGTAAATGTTTTGTTGTGTTTTTAAGAAGTTTAAAATCCCTCACTCCCATACATTGCAAGTTTTCAGGAACCCCATAGCACACCACACTTTTTCTTTCCTGGAGGTGGTTTCACTTATGTTAGAGATGATGTAACTCATAAAGGGGAGTTGGTCCCATCCAAATCACATTTATTAGGGCTCACAGTGGACCCACATTTGGCAGGCAGTGCCTTCTGGGGAAATAGGAAGCCTGCAGGGTTGGGAGTCACACTGGCATGAACAGCGGTTCTCCACTTACTTACTGTCGACCTTGAGCAGGTTGTGCGTGTCTGAGTTCTCTCGACGGGAAAGCATGGTACCTTCCTCAGCGGATTTCAGGAGAGGGTGCTTGTCAGTGCCAGGCCTGGACTCCAGGGACCTCCTGGCCCTCCCTCGGTTCCGGGGGCATGGGAACACAGAGAAGGATACAGTTTGGTCCCCCAGTGTCCTTAGGGATAGACAGTCAGGGAATTTGGAAGTGCAGGAAACTGAGTAGGAAGATCTGAGTTCTGAGCCGAGTGCTGCCACTCACACAGCTGTTCGGCGCTAGAGAGGTTCTCAGTCCGCCCACGGGTACGCGATCCGAAGTCCCTCTGAGCGGTGTCTACATCCTCCACTCGCTGATACAGAGCGACGCTGTGTTGCATGTGAAGATTATTTCAACTAGAGGAATGTCACCCGGGAGCACTCCCAGACCGGACAAGCTTGGCTGGGAATTGGGTTTGTAATGAGTTTTCCCCAGGAAGGAGAGAATACTCAGGCTCTAACAGAACATTGTCCAACGGGCTGCGGGCCCCTTGTCCCACAGGAGCACGCAGAGCAGGGCGGCTAATCACGTGAAATCAGGCCGGTCAGTCCCACTCCACCACCTGTCAAGGGGCCCTCTGAGCTTCAGGTTTTCCCCACGTGTGACATGTGGATGACACGGCTACCTGCTTCATATGTGGTTGTTGCAAGTTTTAAGTGAGGTTGTGCCTACCTGCTATGACTCAGAAGGGTGGAACACGAATAGGCACAGGAACTGAAGTTGGTATTATTATTATTTTACAGGACCGAACAGAAGTACATACCCGAGTTTATTCAGTGGGTAGTGACACTATGAGTCTGAGTCTTCTGTGCTCCCAGCTGTCTGCCTGACTCCCTGTCACCTCTGCCAGAAGGCAGAGTCAGGGAGCGCGGAGGTCAAAGTGTGGTTTCTGTCTCTCCAAACAGACCATGTCTGTGTTCTCCTCTTTGCTTTCTGAGGCTTTCCAGTGGTTTTACTTGGAGTATCCATGGGGACTAGAAGAGGTGCGCTCTCTCTCTCTCTCTTTCTCTCTCTCTCTCTCTCCCTCTCTCCCTCCCTCCCTCCCTCCATGAAATTGCATGAGTGCCCTTGGGACGCACTCATCCTAGGCACATGGAAAGCGGTCCTTTAGCTTAGGTGCCACATGGCAACAGGAGCCTGACAGTAAAACCTGGAATCAAATTCATTCCTTCTTCCTTCTATGGTTTCATTAAGATGACAGAACACAAATTCATAAGTTATTAGGTGAAATAGGGAAATGAGAATTCTTTCTTCGGTTGCCTGGGTTGGGAAAAATATTTAACAGGAGCACAATACAAGGTATAGTCAAGAGATCAATTTTGCAGGCAGTGGAGAAAGCGCTGCATTTAGCCTGCCAGGCTCAGGGGGGCTCGCTTGCGGTGAGATGTCATGGTGTCGCCGTTTCCGTTATTGTCATGCCTCCACATCAGGACTGCTACTGAATGGCTGCAGATAGTGCACATACCCGGGCCAGCAGGAGGAACAGCGTAAGGCTTGCTTGAACATGGTACGTGAACGTCTCGCCTGAGATGGGCAGCAATTTGAACATTTCCCCCAAAATGGCAGAGAGTGCCTTTGAGTGTGATATTATGTTACAGAATGACATGCTTATGATTTTCTAATAAAAGATTTGGTATAGATTACCAGCTCATAAAACAAGGGCATTATTTGTGCCGGACCCTGTATAACAACCCATGCCGTGCCTAACCTGGGGTTCGAGCTCAGACAGTAAGATCCTATACCTCAGTAGCCCCAGGATTCGGGTAAATTTAGGATAATTATACTGTTTACCTTATGAAGTCATCATGAAGTTTAAAGGGGGATACGTGTGTCCAAACTTGACTTAGCATAATTGTCTATATATAGCAGATCTCAATTTTTTTGGAAGGAATATCGCAATGTACATACTCGGATAAGGTTGGCAACACTCCGTAATAGCTGAAAGGTGACATCTCCTTATGCGATCTCAGATCCTGCAAAGCACTGTGTGTGCCTCTTGGCTCATTTGACTCCTCAGAGCAGTGCAAGGTAGTTACTACCATTGCCCCCATTTTGTAGACGTGAAAACAGAGGCTCAGAGACGCTAATAACTTTAACAAGGTCTAATAGCTGAGAAGGTAATTGCTTTAATAAGGTCTAATCGCTGCTACGCGGCAGAGCTGTGAGCCCGTCTTTCTCATAGGAGAACCAGCCCCTAACTTATGCTCCTGCAAAATAAAAGCCCTCCCCTCCCCTCCAGAAGTTGCCGTGCTCAGAACACCCTAATTTATGGGAAATGCGTTACGTGAAAATGAGCCTTTTATTTTATGGCCTCCACTTCGGACCCCGATTAATATTCATCCTGTTTGACTCTAGATACTGTTTATTTTCTTCCAAAATCCAAAGCCCTCACTAATGGACCCAGCCTTACAAGGGATATTTACAAGAATAAGCAAGGTCTCTGAAGACAATTCCCAAATCCGAGATCCCAAACATTGGGAATTGCTGTGCAGCCTTTCCCTCGCCCTTTTCATTCCTCCTCCGGGTGACTAATTTATAGACATCTGAGTCCTGGAATGAAAAAGATGTATTTATAGTCACACTTCTTATAAAAAGCGAGTTCAAAGGGAATGAACAGTGGTTGATTATTCACTATGCATCAGACTGCTTTAGCCACACCTCATTTTATTTCACATAACAACCTGTAGGGTAGTTTTATCGTGACCCCAACTTTGCAGATGAGAACCCAAGGCTAATAAGTGATGGAGTAGAGATTCGAACCCAGTTCCATGTAACACAGAGCATATTCCCTCCCCACACTACCCCACTGCCCTGTCCTTTGAAGGCAACGGGGGCCCCTTTGATGATTAATTCTATTCCCATCAGGGTGGGGTGCTGGCGAGCACTAGTGACCAGAGCACTGATAGCTCTTCTTGGTTTCTTGTTCCCAGAGAACACCCCACCTCCCCACCCCACTCTCCTCCACCTTATCAGTCATCTTGCAAATGCACCCCTTTGGTTAGTAGGCAGATGGGGTGAGAGTGACACCAACAAATGGAAATATAACTTAGCCAATTCCCTGATGGCAGTGGGGTCAAGAGTGCCACCGGTGTCTCTGAGAATAAGGCACCACTATTCCTAACGCCTCTTTTCAAGGAAACAAAAAGCATCCTGCGAGGACCACTGTCTCACCCCGTCAGTAGTGCTCAGAGTAAGAAACTGGCTGAGGAGTCCGAGGGTGCCGAACAGTCTTTGACAGGATTATAGGATGACAGTAAGATGATGCTTTCTGGCACCCACGTGCGTGCTTGGCTCTGGGAAGGATGATACACTTGTATGTGAGGGCTGTCCAGAAAGTATCCAGCCACGTAATATGAAAAATAGAGGCACCTATGGCCGGATTTGTTCTGGACAGCCCTGGGCGCAGTATCACATTGTTCATTCCTTTCTTGAGCAGAGGAGATGGGGAGGAGGCGCAGATACATAACATAATCTTCAGATGAAACTGAAACAGCCATTGATGGCAGCAGTTTGGGCTCCAGTGAATTCAGTCAGGAACACCAGTCACTGCTGTTTATCACACAGTTAGCTCAGCTTATTGTAATAATCTTTATTCCTTGCATCGGTAGAGCTGGGGGTATGCACAGGCTCAGCTCCAGCTGGAAGAGATCTGTGTGGTCATGCTGACACACTCACCCCTTTATCTTATAAGTGATGGCACCAAGGCCCAAGGTGACAGCATCAGTTATTAGGACAGAAAGCTCTGGAATCCAGGGAGACAGTTATTCACTGACTCTAGGCTTTTAATAATGGCTCATATTTATCAAGCCATACATATAGAATGAAGGAGCTACTGGCCCAGCAGAGGTGACAGGCACTGATGACAACTTGGAATAGAGGGAAGAATAGGTAAGTGCAAAATCAAAGCCTACATTGATTTCCAACCTAGAGGAAGGCCTTCTTGAAGTGGACAGAAGTTCAAGTACAGGCTGTTTTGCTCTCATCTGCTCCATGGTGTAGCATGGGGTTACCAAGGCTCAGAGAACTTAATGAGCCCAAGCTAGTAGGGGCCATATTTCTTCTAAGGCACAGAACCTTCCAGATGCAGGATGACCTGGATAGTATATGGAAGAAGAGATAGGATTTCCTTCTGGGTGACTCATAGTGTAAAAGCTTATGTTTTGTCAATGAGTGCACATGAGCCAGTGACCTCCAGGTACAGGTCTTCATCTGCCTGCTTTTGCCATCTGGCTATCTCCCCAGAGCCTCAACCACACCAAACTTTTAAGGTGCCTAATGAGTAGAAAGTGGGTGTCCATCGACTTACTTATTTTTTAGAATGCCTCTCAAAGTTGATTTCTCAGCACCTCCCTTTGTCAGAGGAGGGGAGTCTGTGTTCACATACACGGCCTGAGAACGTCGCTCTTAGCTAGCTGAAACGCTTGGTGCCGCGACTTGGACTGGAGGAGGCACGATGCAGGTTTAGTAGAGCCACGACAGGCAGACAGAACACACAAGCGCTTTCTCATCCGTCATCATTAACAGCCTCGTGGGCTGGGCGCGCTTATCTTCCCTCTGCACGTGAGCTGATTGAAGGCCAAGATCTCCAGGCAATGGGATATCAGTGGGACTCAGCCTCTCATTCTCCTTCCTGCTCCAGCTGTTACCTTGGCATAGAGGCCTTCTCTGAACAGTTCTTACACTCTAGCACCTCCATGACTTTCTTATTTGATAGGGAGGTCCTCTTTATGTTACATATTTGTTGGTTGTGTTTCCCTACGCAAGGTAAGCTCATGAGAACAGGGGCATTGTCATTACTGAATCGGCAGGGCACACAGTAGGTCCTTAGTATTTGTTGACGGTAAGTGAGCTGCTGATGGGTTTTCATTTGACAACAACCCGTGGCTACTTCTCTGCTCCAGGCTCTATGCAAGGTCCCCTGCCTTAGGGCACTCTGTTGTAGCTGGGGGAAAGGACCAGAGAACAGACAGACCATAACCATACAAGGTGACAGGAACTCAATCCTGGGGCACTTCCCAAGGGCCTAGCTTTTTTTTTTTTTTTCCTTCTTTTTAAACCAATTTCATCCACAATCAATGGTGAGAAATTAAATGGATTCTTTGGACTAAGTAGATTGAGCTAGTTAGATAAACAGCCATCTGCCAGGGCCGGGGAATGAGCAATCTGTTGGTACTTTTTGCGCAGAACTTTGGCATCTGCTTAGCGGTATACACTATTTACACCTCGGGAAATGCGTCTTACATCCCCTGACCCTCTTCTCTCCTCCAGGTTAAAAAAAAAAGTCGTGCAAATGAAAGATTAGAAACTTGTCAAAAAGCAAAACAACCGTTTCGTCTTCATTTAGCAGTTTAACGGCCTAAGCAAACTGTACAACACTAGCCTGTCAGCGGCAGTGAGCGCCCCGCAAAGGCAGTGAGGGCGGGGGCCGGGCCAGTAGGCAGCCGCGAGCCCGGGCCCCCGGTCGGCTCCTCGCTCGGGCCCCGAGGCCGCCTCGCGCCCCTCGCCGCAGGAGGCGGCTCTCCCGGCCTCACTTCCTGCACCCACACGGGACTAAAAAAGAACGCGCACAACTTTTTTTGGTCCCCCTTCTCGCCGAGCGCTGGCGTATCGCGCTCGCTTAAGTCAGCGCTCCGGGGGCGGCTCCCGCCCCGCAGCCGCGTCGGAAGGTGGCCCGGGAGGCAGCGCGCGGGCGGGGGCGGGGCCGCGGGCGGCGGGGGCGGGGCGGGGGCCGCGGCGGGGGGCGGCGGCGCGTGCGCAGAGCACTTCCTTGTTTGTCCCCGTGATTGTAGCGGGAGCGCCGCCGCCCGCCGCCTGCCCGCGGGAGCGTGTGCTCAGTGTGTCGGTGTCCTCGCTGCCGCCTGTCAGAGCGTCCGAGGAGGCAGTGCCGGCCGCTCCGAGCTGCCCGGCCCGATCCCTTGGCGTCGCGCTGCCGCGTCCCCTTCCCGGCCGCCGAGAAGCTGCCGCCGGCATGAGCACAGGGAGGCGGGTCCCCGAGAGCCCCCTGTCTCGCGCGCGGCTCGGAGTTTGAAGGGCCCCGCGCCCAGCGCCGCCGCCTGCTTCGCCCGCCCTTTCTCCCGCCGTCGCCGCCGGGGCCGGGAGCCGCGCCAGGCCGGGCGGCGGGTGGCGGGCTGCGCGGGGCGTTCATGAGCCTCCGGGCGGCCCGCAGCCCCGGGAGCCTGCGCCGTGACTCACCTCCCGCCCCCGCTTGTGTCTCGCCCCCCTCGGCAGGATGCCGGACCAGATCTCCGTCTCCGAGTTCATCGCCGAGACCACCGAGGACTACAACTCGCCCACCACATCCAGCTTCACCACGCGGCTGCACAACTGCAGGAACACCGTCACGCTGCTGGAGGAGGTAGGTTTCGGCCGGCGGCCCTCCCCCCGACCACCGAGGGCGCCCCTGAGGGGACCCCGGCCCGCCCGCGGGACGCCTCGCTGCCTCCGCTCGCAGCCGCTGCCTGGCAGATTGTGTTGATGTCTGATCTGAGCCGGGGAGGAAGGGGATGCTGGGGGTTGCAGAGCCACACCTCCTCCGGGACCCCCCTCCCCCGCCCCTGCTCCCAGGTGAATGGGGCACCTCGGGTATGCAACCTCCTGCCCATTTTCCCTGGCGCCGACCCTCGGGTGACGGAGGTGGGAGAGTACTGAGCGAGCTCTGGACACCCCCAGAAAGAAGGGGGAAGTGCCCTCCCTGTCTTGCACCCTTCCTGGGTGCCAGGCAATCTTCTCGGCGCTTTCCCCATTATTGTGACCCTTTCATAACCCGCGAAGTAGGTGGTGTCAGGCCACCGAGGGCAGAGGGAGGCGAAGCAACGTGGCCAAGGTCACCAGCAAGCGATAGGGAGATGGTCAGTGAATGAACCTTTCCACGGCCGGGCTAAGCAGGCTTAGCCGCATAGGCGAGGGCCGTGGAAAAATCCTGAAGGAATGAAAAGGAACTCAGGCTGGGACTGCCTCCACCGAAGGATTCCTTCCCTCCAGTCCCTGGTGCCTAAAGACCTGGATGGAAAGAGAGATCTGGTCTCTTTCAGGCAGGTCTCTACACACAGCTCCTCTCAAGCTGGATGCTGCAGGCTGCTGTGCCGGCAGGACCTGCCTGCAGGGTTCTGGGAAGCTGTAAACCGAGACCTAAGGCCGATGTTGCCGGGAAGACTGGGAGAAGGGAGGCCTGGGACTGCAGGGCAAACAGCTCCTTCCATCTCAACCCTCCAGGGAACCCTTGTGGGTGTTTGCCGACAGGGCCAAGGGCATATCGATTTCCTTTAAAATTTGAAGTGAATTAGTGATAGGGCAGGGTGGTAGGTAAGGAGGAACCCACAAGCCCAAGAGCTGCGGAAGCCTTTGGGCCTCAGTGAAAACAAGACATTTGCCCTGGAACTCTGCACCCTATGTAAGTGCCGTAAAGCACCACTCCCCTCCAAGCAAACCAAACCTATTTCAGCAGAAAAAGACAGCACTAGGGGAAGTTAGGGAGGCAGATCATTTTTTTCCCTGGGTGGATTATCATGTGGTTGGTTTATTTGAGGCTTGGGGAGCTCTTTCAGATTTAATCTTGCCATGGCCAGCATTCTGTAACATTGAGAGGCTTGAGCTTCTGTGGGCAAACTTTTTTTGCTGTGAGGCTTTGATACTCACTCTGCAGACCAGATTCACGCAGAACTGGTATTCCGAAGCACGGGGGTCCTAAGTTTTAGGAAGGGGGAGATTTCTGTTAGTGTTGCAGCCCCCTCTTGCCTGCCAGGTGCTGGGAATTCGTCTGAACCTTTTATGCCAGTTGAGGATGCTTCTACAGTCATTCTGAAGTTATTGTTGGGTTATGGAACTGAATTTTGTAATTTAGTTGGAGAAATATCACCTAACTAGGTTTGTTTGCAAGCCAGAGTTAAATGGATCTCTCTCTCTTTCCTGTGTGTGTGTGTGTGTGTGTGTGTGTGTGTGAGAGAGAGAGAGAGAGAGAGAGAGAGAGAACTGGCAGTCTGTTGCACTGGTGAGTAGTGTCTGGGGTTAAATGGAGTTGCCAGGCATTCCACGCCATGATGGGTCTGTCCTTCACTTAATTGTGACAAATCGGAACATGCTGATACAGGAGCATTTTGCATCCTTTTTCTGTGCTAATTGTATGTGCTTCTAAAGGATGTGACATTGATTAGACTAGTGGTTTTTTCTTTCTAGATAACTTCTTCAGTGCCTGCTAATAGAACTGTCAGTTATTTTAACGTTCCTTTTCTGCACATTAAGATAGCGTTGCTGTATTCTGTTTGTGGGGTATGTAAGGGTCAGTTGGTGATGCTATTTGTAGGGGTATGTGCCCGTATTTTGCAGCAACACTGGAAGATGGGATTAATGTTAAATTACATGCAGCTGCTTCTGATCTTAGTTTGGGGTAACTAAATTTAAAAGCAAATGCAAGAGATGCATTTTTGTGCATAAGGAATGCTGTTTTTCAAGGGTAGGTAGAAAAATACTTTAGATGCAATCATAATACAAATGTGGTCACCTATGAACTAGAGAAGGAATTGGAATCAGGCTGGAAGTTCACAAGTGTCATGTGAGAGTACATTGATAATACTCATGTTCTCAAAAATACAACAGTAATTGTTTCAGTCAGATTGGCACAATCGTTTTATAATGCTTTTTCTGAACTAAGTACAGTGCTGGCCAAGAAGTCTTTGTCCCCCGTCTGTATCTTTTAACTCTTGAATCATATTTGATGAGGTTGGACTCATGAGTGATTGACTTTCGCATAAATGTGAAAGATACCTTTTAGTTTTTTTATTGATCACCACCACAGTTGAATTTTAAATTTCCCCCAGAGCTTACATATGTGGGAGGGGTACATTATTATAAATATCTTAAGTGGATCAGATTTCAGTTATTAAAAAATATGAGACTTAAGGTTATTACCTTTGAAATGTAAGGAAAAGTTCTGGGGCAAACCACAAAATCCTATTGGCCTGTGCGTCACAAATGAGATACTTGGAAACTTTAAAAATGCTATTTGTGTTATGTTCTGGTTATTCTTAGGAGTAGGACTTTTGGGTACTTTTTGGTGATGTGGAAACTCAGAATAGGAATTAATTTGGGCAGCTTAGAATTCTTTTTTAGTAAAATCTTTTCTAGTTCTAGTGGTAAAGTGTCTTCCTGTTCATTTACTAACTTTTTTGCTCTTTGGATTCCTAATTAATACGTGTAAGTCTCAACTAAAAAACTATATTAGAGCTCTAAGCTCGGAACCCCAAATTAACCCACTGTCCCTTTTGCTGGGTGGTGTTGGCACAGTGTCTGTGCTTTACAGATGGTGCTGTTACTAAAATCTCTCTGCAATGAGCACTCGAGGAATGTGGTAAAAGAGGGGAAGAGTTTCCTT
This sequence comes from Lyroderma lyra, assembly GCA_004026885.1. NCBI lineage: Eukaryota > Metazoa > Chordata > Mammalia > Chiroptera > Megadermatidae > Lyroderma > Lyroderma lyra. Next base: position 129,192 of record PVJL010003406.1, read on the forward strand.
CTGGGCTGCACCTTTGGGAGTCAGCATCTCCCCTGACTGGGAGCCATGATGTGGCTGGCACGCAGTGAGTGGCCGCTTTGGGGCAGCAGGCGCCGATTGGCTGCCAAGGCTTCGTCCTGGCGTGTGAGTGTTTTCCAAGCAAAAAGCCAGTGTTTGGCTTATTCAGCAACCAGAGCACACTGGTGTGTGCTGTTTTACTCATGACCATTTGGTAGTTATGAGTAAATGCCCATGAAGCTAGAAGACAGGGTTTCCCCCGAGAAGAGAGCAGGCGGGCAGCCCTGGACCACTGTTCGGGGAGACAGTAGGAAAACTCCATTTAGAGGTTCGGATTGGTTGGTACTTAAAGCTTGGTAAAAGGGAGTGTTCAGGGGAGACTTGCTTGATTATTTCATATTGGGCCAGTACTTTATCCTTGGAGACCATGTAGGAGGCACATTCTGCCCGTTTATTGAGCAGCTGCTCTGTGCCAGCCCCAGTGTGGGCAGATGGCATGCATGCTCACATTTAACCCGCACACTAGCTTTAGGGGGGAGGGGCCGATGTTACCTCCATTTCACGGAGAAGAAAATCGAGGCTTGGAGATGGAGTGATTTGTCTCCAGGGTCAGATGGCTAGTAAGTAAATGGAGTTAGGAAATTCTTAGGCAGCTAAGACAGAAAATAGACATTCTAAATGTCTACAAAGATCCATTTCAGTGGCTTTGTAGAGAACATAGTGGACTTCACTTTCTTGTACCTTCTAATTTGGGTCTCATGAAACAGATTCCTAAGCTCCTAAGTGGCTTAGCTTTTCCTCATGTTCACATTCCAGGGAGTTCTTAATTGCAGTACTTAAACATACTATTTTGTCCCCTGTGCTTTCAGAGATTTGGTTATGGTTTTTCAGATTCAAATGTGGGAGCTCATTTGGGCGTAATCCAGGAACGGCGTTCACTCAACGCGTTTTTCGGGAGCACATGCTACATACAAGTTGCTTTGCTGAGCCTGTCTGAGGTATTGGGGTTGTTACCTGGATTGTGTTACGGAGAAACTAATGGTCCTCGAGAAAGGGCTGTCACTCTTAATGAGGTAGAAAGGGGAGTTCATAGGAAATAACATAGGACATTTACCCCAGCAATACGTACAAGCTAAATCATGCAAATCGCAGTGGACTCTCAGTTAACTGGAACTCAGGCAGCTGGCACAAAAAATCTTTGGTTTTGTGCCGGTTGCTTGATAGTTTTGCAGGTTGCTTGACCGTACTGGGCACATTTGTCCGGCCTCTATTAATCCCCATGGGTGCCAGTTAACTGAGAGTCTCCTGTACCATCCAGTCAGTTTACAAACTGTTCAGTGCCTGTTATGTGCCCAGCAGTGTGCTGAGCCCTGGGGATACACAGAAGAACATCCCAGCCCTCAGAAGTGCGCAGTCTGAGTTTTCTCAGGGAGGCTGACAGTCAGGTGTGGGTCCTGCAGTTGACATGTGGGTCTTCACATACGCAGGTGATGGATGTAGTCAGTCCTTTCTGAAGGCATAGAAATGTTTAGCTGAATGAAGAAATGAATGAAGGTGTGGATGATAGATTCATTAGCCAGCTCTTTTTCTTAATAACAATAGTTACTAGTTATTAATGTTCCTACTATGTGCAAGCCCTGTTTGTATTGTAATTTAATGCTTGCATTCACCCTACTATTATAATCATTGACCTCCTCTTACAACAGTTATGGTTTTTTCACAAGGTCACCCCAACAGTAATTAGTGGATTTGGGAATGAATTAATCCCATTTCCACAGCATCTCCATGCCTGCCAGTCAGACTGTTTCTGTGTTTCCTCACTCTCCATGTAAGTTTTAATTTTTACCCATGTTCTTTTGGGGATTTTCTTCCATGCTGATGACTGTAGAGGTCATCAGCCTTTAATAAATGCTGTTAGGTCTGCCTGTGTTGTTCCGTGCAATCTCACACACAGACCTCTGTGGCCAGGGCTTGGGGTCTGATCTTGTTCATCGGCTCCAGTGTTGTAGAATCAAGTGCATCACCTCTCTTAAATTTTGAAAGCTGATAAACTTAATAAGAAGTGCGTCTTTATATAGCAGCTGTTAAACTTGGTTGTAGTCTTAACAACTAGTCTTAGGAATGGTTTAGATAAAATCAAGGTTGGTCCTGTGCATTGCTTAAGGTAAAGAAAATGTGCTTTGTTTGTCCCTGAGCTCTTAAAGATAAAACAAAAGGTGAACAAGCCTCCCCATGATATCACTGTCCCATACAGACTTCTGGGCTCTATTGCCCAGCCCTCTGACAGTGCACAGGCGCATAGCATAGGCTGAGTTTTTTGGGCAAAACCCGCAAAGGCCAGTGAGTGCAGCATACATTTGCCTGCAGAAGGAAACTTCCTTTATGTACCAGGACTCGTGCTCTTTCTAAAAGCGGGTGTGCTAAGCGAATGCTTAGGAAACATTTTCTGCATCTCCCATCTGATGAAACTCCTGTGTGGTAGCATTCTGCCATTCTTTTCCATCTGAATAAAGCAAGACTCAGAGGAGATGGAGGCCTAAGGATGGGAAGGAAATTAGGTGGGATTTGAATTCCCAGGGCTCTTTGCACTCTGTTCTCCAAAAGTCTGTGGAGGCTGGTATGCTTGAGGGTCTTCCAGTGCTGCCCTCAGAATTTGCTTCCAGGTAGATGAGGTGGAGAGTAAACCCGTGTTAGGAACCTGATCTTGTAAGCCGGTGTGCTGTCTCCACAGGACACTCCCTGATGCCATGCAAGGCCCCTGCAGGCCTCCCTGGTGTTGGGCTAAGAGGCTTCCATTAGAAGTATTTATGGTGTTGGACATTCAGACACAACCCAGACCTTTGCCTTTATGTCTGTGAGTCAAGGCAGCCTCAGAGGCCTTGTTTCCATTTACTAACCTAGTCATTTGGTGACTACAGCCAGACCTTGGCCTCAGCCATTCCCGCATGTGCTATTTAACATGAGTAAGTGAAGGGTTAGCTCACTTTGCAGCTAAGCCTTGGTTTCCTCACTTGATAACTGGCGTTGTTTTGAGTATTAAAGGAGATAATGCAGGTGAGGCACTCCTCAGGTGACTTCATTACTGGAAAAACATGGCCCTATGAATGGCAAGGTCGGACCAGTCACGGCAGTCGAGGTGAGAAGCATTCCTTAGTGGGGAGATGGGCAGGATTCTCTCCACTGTGGACCAGTGGCGACATCTGGGTTGAGGAAGAAGTTCCTTTGCCTAGGTTAATTGCCGCCCTGTTTTCTTCGTGTGGATGTCAGGCAGGTCATGGAACCTTTCTGAGTCTTGGTTTCCTCGTGGGGATTATACCTGCTTCTCAGTGAGTCAGTATATATAAAGTGCTTGGGACTGCGCCTGGCATGGTAACTGCTCAGTAAACAATTGCTTGTATCCTCATTGCTGTTTCTGTTTATCGTTACTGGATCAGAGCTGTGAATGTGGAACTGTGAGGCTTGGCCGACTCATTTCAGAAGGGTGCGTGATGAGGTCAGGTGACAGAGCCAGCTGGCTGTGTGCCTTCAGGGACTTGGATAGTAGAGGCCCGGATGGCACCAGAGGGTGGACTAGGGCAGCCCTAAACACTTTGACCATTGGGGGTCACGGTCAAAGCCAAGCTGATCCGAAATAGACTGTCATCTCAGTTTGACCATATCCTCAGCCCTTGGTGGGTGCTGCTCTGAAGTGAGGGAACCCGGCACCAGTGCTGCTTCCTCTGACTCAGGCCTGCCGGATGGGCTCTCCTGGTGCACCCTCACTATCTGTGCTCCTGGTGTCACTGCTGATTCCATACCTTCCCTTCTGCCATGTCCCCGTCCACTGTGGCCCTTCCATGGGTGCATCAAAGCCATGGCCCTTTTGATTTCTGCTGCAGCTTTGGGGTGAGGAGCCACTTTCTCTGTCCCATAATAAATGCAGGTATCTGATTTTGGTTATTTTGGGGGAGGCGCTTGTGGAAGCATATTTGCCTTGGCCCTGACTGGGACATAGTCAGGCCACCAGGTTGTGTGCGCTTCTAATTATAGCTCGAAGCCTTGAGACCACAAGGAATTTGTGTTTGGTTTGGAGGCAGGCGCCTTTGAGGGGAAAGGGTCTGTCCTTGAATTTGCATCTCTCTGTGCCTCAGGACTTCTTTTTAGTGTCAGTAAAATGAGTTTTAATTATCTGGGGGGCAGGAGTGAGGTCAGACCCAGAGCACCTGGTCCCTCTTGTCGGAACAGGTCTGGGAGCTCACAGCGGGCTCTTCCGGCCCAGGGCATTTCCTGAGCAGCCCTGGGTCAGGGTGCTGTTTGTGGTTACTTGTGTAAGAATTTTAAGGCCAAGACTGGCATAATTTTACCAGAAGAACTGGAATGTATGTCTCTGATATGAAAGCACCCAGTTGAGGCACCCCGAAGCCAGAAAAACAATGTCAAAACCTCATACACCAGGAAGGTCGAACCCAAACCCGCTTGCCGTCTGGCGCCAGCTGCTGCAGAGGGCAGAGCCGGCCACGTCGAGCTGGGCCATCCTTTGCTCAGTGTGCTTTGGGTGGAGGAACGTATCAGCTCTTTCTGTTACTAACACTGCCTGGATGTCCTGGATTTCTGGAGCATTGTGCTTGGGGGCCAGGGCAAGGGCGGCCATGTCCCTGCTGCCCAGCCCAGCCCCTGGCACGATGTCTGTGTTGTTATGAAATAAATTCGACCGAGCTGTGAAGGGTCTTCAAGACCCTCTAATCCAAGTCCTCCTGTCTAGCTGAGGGAGCTGAGGCCCATGGAACCCAAGGCTGTTAGGCTCTTTGTTGTCAGTAACAGGTTCTACCCCCACTCCCAGCAAAACAAAATACAGCTAATTCTGGCAAAATGAGGGTTTATTGGAAGGACTCCGGTGGGTATTTGCTGGAACATGAGTGACAAGAATAGAAGGAAATGAGGATGTCCTCTTCTGGGAGAGTGGCAGAGGATGGCAACCCTGGCCCTAAGGTCCAGTGCCGCCATCAGCAGTATCTCAGAGGGAGGAGTGGACCGGCCCACCTTGGGTCAGGAGATGACTTGGGCCAGGTTGGCGGGGTTACCTGATGGACAGGGCTAAGGGCGCCCCATCAGCAGGGACTGGGGGGTGACGGTGGTGGTCCTCAGAGAAGGGTAAGAGGGCAGGGAAGCACCCTCTTTGGCCCCCCAGCTCACACGGAGAAGCTGGGACCAGCCCTTGGGTCTTCTGGCCCCATCATCTTCATCCTTCTCTGGAATGAGAGCTAAGTGGGCAGGACCGCCCCTCACAGGTGATGGGGAGAGCAGGTGGGGAAGGGAAGGCAGCTCCTGGCACCCGGTGCACGGGGAGCATGTGAGTTCCTCTGCCCTCCTCCCTGCGAGTTTCCCTCCCCTGACTCTTGCTCTGGGTTCATTTGGGACACTTTGAAGGGCCATGGTCAGAGCACTGTGCTGCTTAGTTGTAACTTTCCTGATGTGGTCAAGAAAGACCAACATTCCACACAGGGTGTGGGCAGGGAAGAGCTCCGTGCTGCCATTTAAATCCACAGAGATGACGTGGTACTCAAGAATAACCTTCCGCAGAGACCGAGGGGGGATGGGAGTCGGCTGGGAGGTCGGCTGGGTTTGGGGGCGTTTTCTGGTGATGGACTTTCTCCCAGTGTGAAATAGCAGAGAATGCTTCCAGGGCTGATAAGGGCTAACAGCTTTCCTTCCATTAAGTGGTTTCTCCACTGACCAGTTACACACAATGTAAACTTTGAGCATCTTCATTGTTTTGATATGTGGGGAGTCCTCCGTTATGTTTCATTAGTCATTGCTTTATGAAGCCCATTTCCTTTTCCTTGTAATGTTTATTCACATTAATAGCACTCACATAAAATTAGATACTCCTTGTTTCCACAAAGTGCAAATCAAAGTAAGTACTGGCTGCGGGGCCGGCAGCTGCCACTGCTTTAGTAATGGTAGTATTTCGTAGTGCAGGTAAGCACTGCCTCCCAGTAAATACCACGGTGCCACGTCAAATGCTGTCACCATCCCCACAGATTCTGCATCCCGTGGCACTGCAAGCAATCACCTCCTCTATGCTGGGTGCTGTGCACACATCACCTCATTTAATCCTCCTAGCAGCTCTGCAGGGTGGGTGCTCTTTCCCCATTTTATGGACCTAGGCTTAGAAGGGATTCGGCCCAGTCCATGCTCATTGTGCCCTAGATATGTCCTCAAGAAAAAATGCTTTACGTTGTAAATAGAATGGTGATGAAATCGAACCATCAAGACATAGGCTTCAGCTGAAGCGTGAGATATTTAGGTTAGAGTTGAATAAGAACTTCCAGACAGGGTATTAGATACCAACTGCATGGCCACAGAAATAGCATTGTTTTCTCTCTGACTTTAGGATAGTTTGTCAGTGATTGCTAATGAACTGAATTGTGTACTTATTCAAGTTCATACATGTCTTCCCTTTAGTAGATTGAAATTGTAACTACCTCAGGACCATGGATTCCTCCCCTTTTCTTTCTTATCTAGTTGGCACTCATTAATTTGACTTAAAATAATGATGTGAAATTGCGTTTGATTGGTAATTGTTGAGGGCACAGCTGGTAAAGATTGCTGTCTGCTTCTCTGGACTTTGGTTATAGGCCTACCAGTGGCTCAGGACCATTGGGAAAACCCTTGGTCACTAAGTTTCCCGAAGATCAAGCCACAGATTCATGGCTGACCTGGATGCTGAGCCAGATTGCTGGTCTGCCCTTCAGGTGTCTGCAGCCTGCAGTCTCTCACTGGCTTAGCCCTTCGAGGCACAGTGGTAGCTCTCACCTGGTTGAGTCCCAGCCTACACTGAGTCCTTTGCGTAGGTTATTTGTAATCCTCATGTCACTCAGCTACTGTGTGATGGACCAGGAATCAGACCAGGTCTGTGGGGCTCCATAGCTGCCAGCCTCCCTCCACTGCCCCTCCCCAGGAAGAGCTGCGTGTGTGTCCACATGTCCATGCGCACACGTACACGTCTGCCATTGGAAAAGGAAGTCCTTTTAGTCAAGTGGGATGCATTTAAATTAAGGTGATTTATATCTGTAGTCTGGGGCAGCCAGTTTATGATGCCGTGTATTGGAGGGATGAATGAAGGCATTGGTATTTCAAAGAGTTGGCCTTTCTGATTTTCCTTTAGAAATAGGAAGCAGTGAATTGCGGCTTTATGAGCTATTGTGCTCTGGGTTTACTCTCCAAGTGTTACTATACTCTTAGAAGAGTTTACAACATGCTTTCCTATGTATGGTCTCGTTTTATCCACACGACACTTTGTAAGGCATGAAAGCCACCATTTCCTCATTTGACAAGACAAGAAAACGGGCTCAGAAGTTAAAATGACCTGTCAGAGGTCACAAGACAAAAAAAAATGTTGCTTGCTGAAGCTTGAGGTCACTTCTGCCTTCTGGTCTCATGTGCTATATCATCACATTACCCACTTCACACACACACAGTTCCTCACTGTCTGAAAGAGACCTATGGGGTGTTTTGTCAAGCGATTTTTAACCTGAAGAATGCCATTTGAATAAAAAATATATATATGATTTTCGTATGGATAATTTTTGTAATACTCACACTTTGCGCTATTAGATTCCCCTGCGCACTCCCATACCTTTTGTAATCCCTTTTTTCCTTAGTAGCGCAGCCCTGCCAGTAGTTTCTGACATTGGGCATGCTTTTGTTTCAGTTTGTTGATTTCTTTTTAGCTTTTAACACAGACGTGGACGTGGAGAGAGCAGCGTGCATCCCCGTACCTGGCACTGACTTCAGCAGTGATCTGCATGGCCAGTCTCGTGCTCATTCCCACCCCCACCCCTGACTGCCCTGAAACAGTCCCAGGTGTTGTTTCATTTCATCCATAAATATTTCAGTGTGCATCTCTAACAGATGTGGACTTGAAAAAACAAACAGAACAACTGAACCACAATACCATGCTCACGTCAAAAAAATGAACGTTTTCGCAGTAGCCTAAATGTCCAGTCAATGTTCAGATCTCCCCACTTGTCCTTTTTTAAAAAACATAAATGTACAAGGGCTGTCCGGAAAGTATCCAACCATGTAATATGAAAGATAGAGGCATGGATGGCTGGATTTTTTTCAGACAGCCCTTGTATATATTGAAATGGACTGATAGATATTTAAATTTTCTTTCATCATGAGTATCCCCTCATTTTTCTTTTGTTTTCCTTGAAATTTGTTGAAGAAATGGGTGGTTTGTCCTGAGTTTCCCACAGTCTGGATGGTGCCGATTGCGTCTTTCTGGTGTCATTTAACATGTGCTACAATCTACTATTAGCATACTTTCATTCCTAATAATTTTTTTATATTGAAAGATAAAAAGAATGCATTCGCTGTGTAAAAAACTAGGAAAAGCAAAAAGAAAAGAAAAACTTCAGATGTCATCCCTAATCCCTCCAGCTCGAGATAGCGATTGCACTCACAGTATTTTTCATCTGTATTCTACTTAACCTTCATTTAAGACATCGTGAGCATTTCCTGTATCATTAAAAAGTCCTCAGTAACACTTTATAAGGCATATAGTTGCCCTAATGGTACTTCTGCTTCCCTTAAGTTGCCCTCAACTGAGGACCACTTGGCTCAACCGTTGCCCCAGAGGAGGACCCATTGTTGAAGTGAGAACAGTAAATATTTGAGTACATCTGTTATTATCTGCACTCGTGTTGACTGATTCCTACAAGTAGAATTATTGGGTCAAAAGCCAGGTGTATTCAAAGCTTCCTGATGTCTTTGTCATATTGCCAGATTCCCCTAGAAAGGTGTCCTGTGCAGCCTGCGGGAAACCTTTCCCCACAGGGACAGCATGGGGTGTGGCCTTGACTTATGAGTTCCCCCAAAGAAGACACTGTGGGCCTCCAGGGGGACAGGGAGCCGGTGGGTGTTTGCAGACTGCTTCGCAGAGTGGACTGCTGAGAGCCGCCCGGGAAGTAGGCGGCTTAGCCTTGTCAGCCCGCCAGCCTGAGTGTTGACTTCCTACCAGGGAAATAAGTTTGTTAAGGCCTGTGCCTCGTGAGTTGAGTAAAGAAATGGCATTTACCGGAGAGGAGGAGGGTGTATAGAAAACAGACATGGGGTCTGGGGGACTCCTCGCCAGCATGCCCCCTGGCCTCAGGTAGCTAGCTCCTCTGCTTCCTCGCTTGCTGCCTGGAACCTGTCACTCCCCTGCTCACTCCATAGGACAGTCTCCAGTGACAAACTGCTTGGCAGATCCTGGTACTGCCATGTCCTTCACATGTGGTTGTGAATTAGTTAGCTGGATCCTTTCCTACTTAACACTTGGCTGAGAAGTGGGGTGGGGGTGGGGTGTTGGATATGGGGTCAGGGGGCTCCTCTGGAAGTGAGGTGGGCCAAGCAGGGCCAAAGCCGGGGAGGAGGAGTTGTCAAAATCAGCTGCAACTTCTCCTTTATGAGAGTTGGCACATAATGTTTTTAGAAACCCGGTCTCACTTCAGATGCACTTGGGTTGGCCCTTGGCCCTTGTTGTGTGAATTCGTTCATTACTGACGAGTCTGCAAGGAGCTTTTCCTGGGCCGGCCTGGAAGCACACGCGCTCATGGTTCCTGGGGCGCACTTTCTCAGTCCCAGGGCCTGCTCTTAGGTCTGTGGTTTCTTCCGAATGTGCTGGGCCTCTGCTCCTCTGGGGAGTCCGAGCAGCGGCTTTCTGGAGCATTCCAGTGGGAATTGAGCTTAGGGCAGAGTTCTTAAAGTCAGGGTTGATCTTGGTAGAATGTTCTGGGTTCCATGCTGCGTGCTTTACATGTGGTGTCTTACAGAATGCTGGAAAACAAACAGCCTTAACCTCATTTTGCACAGGAGAAAAATGGAGTGTGGAGGCCGCGGTGACTTGAGCCAGGCTTGCGGTGGGGAAGCTGGAGTTTGTGTCTCTAAGGCCACGGTCTTCCCATGATTGGTGCCATCCTTGCCCGTGTTGCACCCTTCCTGTTTCTTCTTAAGGTTCCAGGACGTTCTCCTCCCCACCCCACAGAGTTGCGCTGGCTTAAGAGCTGCGTCTTCCTTCCCAGAGTCTGCCTGCTTCCAGCGCGCTCTCCTGGAAGAAAATGTCACCAGTGATTCACTCGAAGGCGTTAGTGCTTGGAAGGTGTCGCAGCCTTCTGTTCCCAGGGCTGTGTGTGCTTCTAATGGCATGTGAAGTCCTGACCCAGCGACCTTGGACTTCAGGCTTCGTGGGGAGGCAGTGGGAGGTGGGTATAGGTGTTGAGTGTGGGGATCCCTCACATCTAACAGTGTACCTGGCTGTCCCTCCCCATGTCTCAGTCCAGTGAACCCTTAGCAACAATGTCAAGATAAGGATGTTGCATAATTTATCCTTTACATCAGCCTCAGGAGGTGGCTTCTCGGGTCCTAGCGTTACAGATTGTGGAAACACAGACACGGAGAGGCGCCAGGCTATTGACACATTTTCTCACTCCCTCCTCACAGCGGATCTCTGATGTAACCTTGGATTTTTAGTCGGGAGCCTGAGGCTTGGCGGTGGGCAGTTTGCTGCCTCAGGTTGTACTGCCAGCGGCAAAAACACAAGGCCTAGACTGTGATTGGTGTGTCCACGTATCCGGGTCTCTGTGCCCAGCGGTGCTGCTTGCAGTTCTTACCCAGGACCCCACAGCTGCTGCTTGGTGAGGTCTGCCCAGGGTGCCAGACGCTGTGCGTACGTCACCCAGTGTGTCTCTTCCAAGCACGAGTAACAGACAGGAGCTTGATGCTGTGACCCTTGAACCATGCACCCATTTTGGGGAACGGGGTGGCCTTCCCGGTGCCCTGTGCCTCCCAGGCATGCTGTGGGAGGCGGGCCTGCTTTACTAGGGAGCTGTCAGTTGAGAGTTGAGTGCCACGTTTTTGTCCTGCTGTAATGCATCATGTCACTTGACTTAGTGACTTAGTTTTGATCTGCTAGCCCCTCCACAACCAGTATGGGTTAAAAAAAAATCCCACACTGTAACACCCGCCCTTCCCCTCCAACCCTAGTATTTTACTGTGAAGCCTTCTGGAAATGATTCAGCATCCATTGCCTTGCTTGAACAGTCTAAGCATGCAGGAGCCATTATATTGTCATAGCCACAGTGTGTAAGATTCTCTTTGGAGCCTAATACTGTATTAAGTTATTTACGTCTTTGTTGTCCTTACAACAGCGTCGCAAGGGTAGAGGAAGAGAGTAGATGCTCAGAGAAGATCAATACCAGTTGGTACAACTGGTATACAGTAGAGCTAAGTTTCAAAGATCTGTTTAGCCCTTGATGTCACACCATTCGCTGAGGCTTTATAGCCTGTTACTAAGAGTAGGTGTGGAATGCAAGTTCCCGTCTTTAAATGCATAGTTTAAAAATGTGTGTACATGTTGTGCATCGAGTACAGGAGTATGAACACCACACATACTGTTCACCCGATGTGTGATTTCCTCTCATGCCTGTAGAGGTGAACTGTGGACGGAGTGAGACTGCGGAGAGTCTGGAAGAGTGTTGTCTGTAGGACTGCCCAGGAGGCGGAGCGTGGGGAGGAATTGCAGGGCTTGTAAGAGTTCAAGGGAAATAATAATAATACTTGGCATTTTAGAGCCAGAAGGAGCCTTAGTGATCAGATCATGGAGGTCAGACACTTACTTTCCAGATCATTGAGACGTCTCATCTGCCCCGAGTTTGTAGCCAAGCCACTGCCCTGTCAGGGCGCAGAACCAGACACCTCTCTTCCAATTAGTGCTTTTATTGATTTACACACTTACAGGTCATCATGTTGTGTTCGGTGTTTTAAGTCATTGAATTTGTGTTTGCGCCCTGAGATGGTTTTGTCAGGAAGGAAAAACAATTTTAAAAATTCTAGAAACTGATCAGAATGAACACTGTCTTCAAGTGGCAGAGAGAGAGGCCCCGTGCTGACCCTGTGACAGCCACACTTCCCATCTCCCTCCTTCCTCTTCCCCACTTCCCACCGATAGGCGGGGCCTTCCGCTGTGGCCTCATTTTATTCAGGGTTACTTGTAAGTTTGCTCACTCTTACAACTTGCTCTCCGTAAAGGCCTAAATCATGTCCACATCTTTTCCACAACAGATGACAAGGTTCCTGGCATCTGTCCAGCACCTCAAAGCTTACACAGGATCTCTGTGCGCTGTTCCTCTGTGAGGTATTGATTAGGCGCCCACAGCATACACAGGCTCTCTGTGCACTGCTCCTCTGTGAGGTATTGATGAGATGGCCACAGTTCGGGGAAGGTAACTTGGTACAACCTCCCAGAGGGTGAGTCCTGGCACAGCTGATTCCTGGTGAATGACTAGGGTGCCCCTGGCTTTTTCCATGACCAGGACCATGTGATTTCCTTTAGAAGTCTCCCTAATGAGGTATCTCTATCTGTATTTGTTATGCTTAACTTGGGATTCCTGGACTCGAGGATTCATTCCCACTCTCTCCCAGGTGCCCATTCGCTGCCAAGGTTGGGCAACAGGTGCTCATGGGTATGTGGGTATTTCTTTTCTCTGTTCCCACCCTGTGAGTTTGATTGTCAGGCCAGCAGCACCAATTCTGGAGCAAGCGCTCAGCAGAAAGAGCCCAGTAACAGCTGTGCTAGGGAAATTGCGCAGCAGGTCTGTGACTTGTCGGAGCCCCACGCTGGCCAGGGCGATGGCAGGATGTCAACACTTGTGTGACAGGGAAGTGGGGCTTGTCCTCAGTTTGCAGCTGAAGAAATCCAGGCTCAGAGATGTCGAGCAGCCAGAAGGTGATGGGACCAGGGCCACTACTACCCAGCATGCACATTTCCCGCCACACACCATTGCTTGCTTTCACTGGCAGAAATGAAAACATCCTACAGATGTGCGTGACCAGCTCGAGTTATTGGAGATAGTATTGCTGAGTCTGCTGGGGTGGCTGTGGGCACTGAAGCTGTGTGGAAATTGCTGGGATCATGTACTTGGAAGAGGGTCCCTCTGTTTATGTGACACACATCTGCTGCTGGCTGCTGTGTCTTAAACAGTTCCTGTACGCATGGTACTCTGAGCAGCTGATTTTCACTTGTGCTTGCTGTATATCAGATGCCACTCTTGAGTTAACCGCATTCACTCGTGTGACCTCACCCCCACCACTGAAGGTGGGTGCTGTTCAGTGCCTGCCATTGCCACTTGCTGACTGTGCGGTTTGGGGCAAGTTACTTGAGGCCTCTGTGCCTTAGGTGTCTGTCCCCAGCATCACCTGCAAATATGGGAGTTATATGCAGTATTTACAGAATCCTAGTGCGCGCGGCTGCTGTGAGGGTGCAGTGAAGCACCGTGAACCCCCTACTGAGCTTCTCGGACCCATGGCCTGCAGGCCGCACGCAGCCCAGGATGGCTTCGCATGCAGCCCAACCCAAATTTGGAAACTTCCTTAAAACATTATGAGATTTTTTTTAATGACTTTTTTTTTTTAGTTCATCAGCTCTTGTTAGTGTGAGAGTATTTTATGTGTGGCCCAGGACAGTCCTTCCGTTGTGGCCCAGGGAAGCCAAAGGGTTGGACACCTCTGCCTTAGAGGGTGCCTCAGCGTGTGGTCTAGAGAAGCCACTTCAGCCCCCAGGCCCTGTTTCTCCATCTGTGAAATGGGCATAATAGGTATTGAGTGGCTGGTTGAGAGGCCAAAAGGAGGTAGCAACTGTGGGCACCTCATGCCCCACACGGGTACACAGTAAATTACTCAGTAGGAATGGTAGCTGTCAACTCCTGCCACCCCTGTGGAGAGCTGGTTCTTACTCTGGTGTGTGTAGATCAGGTTGTGGGATCAAGGGATCCTGTTAGCAAGACTGGCCACTGGCCACTTGACTCAGACTTAGAGAGGAGACTGCTTTGGCAAAAGGGCCACTTTCAGGTTGGGGGTAGAGGAAAGTTCAAGTATTATTATAAAACCCCAGCGAAGCACAAGAGAATGGGTGTGACGGAGCCCAAAGAGAGGCTGTGTGGAGGCTGCGCCAGCCGTGCGTTCTTAATTTTCACGGGAGGGAAGGAAACCCCGCACCCTTTCCCCCACAGCACCCCGCTTTCATCTCCTGGTAGGATTCTATTTCTGCCTTAGTTTAGGCTGCTAGAGCAAAAGCCATAGCTACGGTGGCTTATGAAGAGCCGAAATTTATTTCTCACCGACCTGGAAGCTGGAAGTCCAAGGTCAGGGTACTAGCAAGGTCAGGCTGTGCTGCTGAGGGCTCTCTTCTGGGTTTGCTGGGGTGGCTGCGGGGGCTAACGCCGTTTGGGAATGGTTGGGCAGAAGGGGTGAGTGAGCTCTCAGGGCCTCCCTCTTCAGGGGACTGACCCTGTTCATGAGGGCTCCACCCTGGTGACAGAGAAGGCCTTACCTCAATCCTGTCACTTGGAAGAGGTAAAGATTTCAACTCATGGATGTGGAGGCATGCAAACATGCAGGAACGTTCTTTTGTTCCGCTGGTTATCGTGGACATGTTAGGATTTGATCATTTAGGGAGGACCAGCATGCTTGATTAGCATTCAGAATTTATAATTTGTCAGAGGGGTTATAATACACTTTCCTGGGGCGCGTCCAATTTTGTTATGCTGCGGAGACATTGCTGAAAAAGTAACACGTTGCAATGATTATCAGTGCGGACTCAGAGGGGAGAGGTTGGTGGCATGGGAAGTGGGCCGGTTGCCAGTTAATAGAGGGGTTGTATCAGCTGGTATTTCTGTAAGCTGTTTGAAGCATGCACTGTTCATTTGGAGTTAAGATGATAGTTGTATTAAGTAGATGCTAAAGTAAACTTTAAAACTATAACTTAACTTGGAAATCACATGATCACCTTTTAAAATGTTTTGGATTCAGTCCCTTTCTTTTACCAATCTGTGCCCTTATTTTCTTGCTGTTGACTGGCCACGCCTTTTCTTAGTTGCTGACATAAGTTCTGGAGTGAGCTTGTCTGACTGCTGAGCTGTTTGTCATTGTGCCTGTCGTGGAGGTTCTCTAAGTATGGTGTTGGAGTCTGTGAGGTCAGAACTATTTCCGTAATAATACCAAGCCTATTGCCTTTTTCACTGTGACTCTCAGAAATGTGTCCTGTTTTCCAGAGGCTACGTGGTGTGTGATGGTGGCCTTCTCTGACAGCTAGTTAATTGTGTGTTCTTCAGTTTGCAGAGTTCCCTCGGTTTTTATTTCTTTTGCGGCTGTTGTCAATAGATGCTCCCCACTTTCACACCGTAACCACCTTCTTTGGGATCTTCCAGTTTTTTTAAGAATGCTCAGGGTCCTAAGACGAAAGTTTGAGAGCCATGCGTGGTTCTGCTGGGCAGAGCCCTCGTGTGTCACTGGCCAGCCCGTGGAGGACCCTTTCACAAATCCGCTGTCTGCCCCAGTCTGAGGTGCCCACTCCAGGCAAGGAGCATTCGGGCTGTTTCTCCCAGCGAGGGGACACTGGGCCTGGCGGTCACTCAGGCCTCCGTGTCCTTTTCAGACCGCCACACCTGTCCCCTTGCCTCCACACCAGGGGACCCTTCCTTCTGTAAAGGCGGTGGTTTCAGTTGCTTTTTCGAAGCACGGCCTCTTTTCGTGTGTGAAGCACGTAATTTCAATGAGCACATGAGGCGTTTGGAACCTGAAGGACTGGGCTGTCGTGGAACTGGATCCATTCGGGCAGCCGCTCTGTAAGAACTGTGTTTGGAACGAAAACAAATCATGAATTGAGGATTTTCTTGGGAAATTAGGTGCTGCGTCCACGAGAAGTGTTGGATGTTGCCATTTCTGTGGTGCTCTTTGTTATAGAACTTCAGAATTCTTCCACGTGTCACTCTGTCCCGATCTGTGTGGTGGAATTTTAATGGTACCAGCCACCCTTCCAGATTCTTCCCTTTGCCCTCCTCTCTCGTGCCTTTTCCTCTGGTCTGAAATTCTTCCTCCTGGTGACGGATACCAGAGGGCTGGGCCGCAGACGTGCGTCGGCCTCCACCTGGTTCAGGATCTCGGCAGGGCCCCTTCTGTCTCGGACAGCTCACGGTCCTCCTCGGATGCTCAGACCTGCCTATTCCCTTGGCAAACATCAGGCACCCGGCACCTTCCATTTTTGTTGCCGATTTAGGAGCCTGTCTTTGTCTACGCCCAAACTAGGCTAAAATCTACAGAATTACTATGTCTTTCTGGTTTTATATTTATACTTACCCAGTACCTATTTAAAGAGCATGTGTGGCTCATTAAATATTCATCGAATGCATATTATAATTCAGTGGCTTCTTTCAGGTAGGGGTCAGCCTGAGACTAGGGGAGCTCCCTCAGAGTGACAGATTTATTTAGCAGCTGGGGCTTCAGAGAAAGAGATAGTTGGTACCAGGACTCCCCATGACCCCCAGCTGTCCCGAGCAGTTCTGCTCCGGCCCCAAACTTGCTTTTTCCTCCCTCAGCAAACCGGGGACTGCGTGTCAGAACTCACCTTTCTTAGAGAAGGCAGGTTAGTGGCTTCCCTTAATCTGACTTGCCCCCAGAGCTCTCACCATTTTACCCTGCTGAGTGAATCACTCTGTCCCTCCCAGCTGCACTTAGAACTCCTCTCAGGGAGAATGCTGGCATATGTGGTTCTTTGGTTACTTGCACTGGTCTGGCACGCATGCCCTCTTTTGGGCCAGTTCCAGGCAGTACACGTGCACCGTGTGTCTTCACTGCTGTTCAGAGGAGAGCCTGACTGCAGGGACTCCCCGCGGGTCTGCTCACAGCCCAGCACCTATTGTAGAAATGGGATCACAGCACAGACTCAGGAGCAATAAGGTGCGCCTTTGAGGGCTGTCCAGAAAGTCTCCAGCTGTGTGCTATGACGGATAGAGGCGTTTATGGCTGGACTGTGTCCTGTCTGTTGCTGGAAGCCTTGGTCCTCATCCAGGCTTTTCTCATTAGCACATCAGTGTGAGGGAGTTGATCTCATTAGCTGTGTGGCACCTTGGGGAGGCCTTGACCCTGAAGAGAAGAGATAGGACGTAGGAGGTCTGGAGCGGCCCTCATTTTTGGGTGATTAGAGTCGGGAAGGAGCAGCTCCTAGAGCCTCTGCCACCAGGGACTTGGGCCATCGTCTTGAGAGGGAAGGAGGGAAGTTGTGCATTTCTGTAGTTCTGTTCTATTTCTGCAAGTCGGTTGGGGTGTATCTTTCTTTCTCTCTCTCTTCCCATACACACTTATCTCTCTTTCCTTTCTGATCCTGGTGGCCTTGTGTATGGTTGCTATTGTTAACTGATGAGTTCATTCTAGGACCTGTGTAGAGTCACAGAGCTTTAGTGTAAGTGGTAGAGCTGGAACGTAAATTCTCCTCTCTTGACCCTCAACTTGGTTGTCTTTCCATTATTCTGGGACTGAAAGCTGTTGGGGGGAGAGTAGACAGCCATGTCCCCCCACCCCCACCCCAGTGCAAAGAGAGCCTGTTGGGGGAGTAGGGAATACTCTGACCACTGAGTCATTCATTTCCCTGGAGCTGGCCTTCTGAGTTAAGTTTGCTGCCATATGTTTAGTTGCCGGTGCCTTCTCTGTGGGTAATTTTTCCAGAAGAATATAACTGTTTTTGTTTGTTTTTTAAGAGCCCATGATTTCATATTAGAAACATTGTAGACTTTTCCTGTTTTGGTACCAAATTGTGGCATTCGATAAACAGACAAGCTGTGCATTTTGTGTTCGCATTGGCTATTGAAAAAAAAAATCATCTTTGATAACATTTTTCAAGCCCCTTAAAGGGAGCTCCCCATAATAGTCCATTTATTGCATTATTAATTTCACTTGAGTGCTGTTTAATTATTGATGTTTTATTGAAGGCTGGTTTGGCCAGCAGACGTCAGCAGCTTGCCTGGGAAGAGACCCTTTGGTCCCTGGTGCTGGACTGGAACCATCTGTACTCTGTGACCTGCCAGCCCAGCCACCGCCTCACAGCCGGTTGTGATCTCGGTTTCTGCCATCGTCTTACAGTGAGATGTAAGGGGATTTTTGCCTCTTAACTGGAAATGTTTGATGAAGAAATAGTTCCTCTTAAATGTCCCCCCATGCTTTCATGGGTGTTTTAACATTGGTCCAGCTGCTCTTCTGGGGCTCATGTCTGGTTTGAGCACCGAAGTCCCCATTCTGCCTCCCCAGCGTCTTTCACTGAGGGGGCAAACAGCTACTATTTGTTTTTGTTTTGTTTTATTTGGTAACTAATATAGAAATGACGATGGTCAGAAACTGCTGTTTCTCCCTGGTTGCTGTTAGCATGCCTCTCCTCAACCATAAGAGTGTGGCGGGTGTTCTCGCTGCTTCTGTCGTGTCCCATGGTAGACGCTGACACCACCCACCCGGCCATCATCTCTGCCGTTTCTCTTAAGTGCCGTATCTGGTACACAGGAGGCATTTACCACGTGTCAGTTCCTCTCGTCACTGCTTTGTCCTCACACAGCTCGCTTTGAATGGTTTCATAGGCCTGGGCCCACGTTTCTCAAACTGTAATGTGCATACAAGTCACCTGGGCAGTTTGCTGAAATTCTGGTCTGACTTGGTAGGTTTGGGATAAGTCCTGATAGTTTGCATTTCTAACAAGCCCTCACCTGATGCTGCTGCTGCTGGGCCACAGACCACACTGACTAGTGAGGAGGAGACGCACTGACGTGTGGCCTCCCACACACACCCCGGTGTTAAACTGCCTTCTTCTCCCCCTCTGAGGGTATTAAGTGTGAGGCAGGAATCACTGATTGATCAGACATTTATCTTGATTCTTAGCATTGAGGGGCCAGATTTGTTCAGAGGGCTGTTTCTGAGGCTTCTTTGTGCAGGATTGTACTCCCAGGTGTCCGTGTCTGGGGGCAGTGATCAGAGTTGAGTGTCCCCAGGGCGTGCAGCACGCCCCCGCCCTGGACCTCCTCTCATTTCCAGCAGTCATTCTGCACAATCATTATGGTGCCTGGAGTTCGTACTTTTTCTTTCAACATCCTGAAAACGTACTGCTAGTCATGGGGCTGACTCAGCATCACCATAAAAGGAATAATCGTTTCCATAACCGTTGTACCAACTTCTCGTTTAGGGGGACACTTCCAGAGTAGGCACCCCTGATGTGTTCACAGGGCTTTCTCACGAGTCGTGTTTCCCAGCTGGCCTCCGACTCTCTGCTTCCGGTCAGAGAGCCCCCAGAGTTGCCGGTGGGTGGGGTGGGGGACACATCCCCAGCAGCAGCGTCTGCTGTACCCTTTGTCACCGAGAGAGGCAAAGTCAGGCCCAGAATCTGCCTCTTTCTTTGCATCTCTTTGCACGTGAATGCTTGTATACACTCCAGACATCAGTGACCTCTGGGTTGGATCACAGTCTTTCCGCGTCCATGTGTGTGAATAGGGCAGTTCCTGTCGTTGACTTTGCCAGTTGTGACCACCCATGGTCTGACTCAGGGGCCTGGGTTTGGGCCCTGGCTGTGTCGCTCACAGTTGGTCAGTTTTCTGCACCCCTCTGTGCTTCAGCTTCTTTGAGCTTTCATTTCTCCGTCTGTAAAACAGGACTCACACACTGACCTCATTGAATGATAGTGAAGCTAGAATGAATTTAAATGCCTGGCAGAGGGTCTGCTGCACGGTACCTGTCCAGCTAGTGGTGATTCTGGTGGCGATGAACTTGGTCAGTCGTCACATGAGAAGAACGGGGCCTGAGATCACAGCGTGGAAGGGGGCGTGGTGGGCGGGGAGTGTGTGTTAGCCCCCCGGCCCCAGTTCACTGACGGCGGAGAGAATAAATCATCCCTCTTTGTGCTTCTCTTGTCAGTGACACAGCCATGTGCCAGAGAGAGTTCTGGAATGAGAATGAGGAGGGGCAGGGGGTGGAGGAAGGGAGAGAGGCTGGCTCCTCTGGGAGGGAGGAGTGCCGATCTGGTATGTATTTGGAGAGCCCCACGGGAAGGTGCTCCGCGAAGCACGTTGTTGGTGGGGGGTGGTTCAGTCCCGTGAACGCAGAGTGCTGGTATCTGAGAGAGGTGCCCAGTTTCCCTCAGCTCCGGAAAGGGCTGCCGGGAGTGTAAAAGGAACAGGAAGCACGACACACACGACCTAGAATGGATCTTGTGTTCATGTGGTGCTTCGTTTCCTCCAGACTGTTAAATGAACCTTTATTTTGGTCACATGCTACAGCCAGAGTCGTTTTTAAGCCATGAGCCTGGTTGTGAGGAACTGTGGAATAGTATCAAGGTAAGTGTCTTTGCTTCATGGCCTGGAGTTTTGTTCGAATTTGGTTACATTTTTCTGGCTTAAATGTAAAAAAAACAGATCAAATCCGTTCCCTCCTGAGCCCTAGCTGGCCATGAAGGGGAGCGCAGGCTGAGGTCTGTGGACTTCAGTACTGAACGAAGGAAGAGCAGCAGTGTGTGATAGCATTTCATCACGTGGTTTTCTCTTTCCATTACCCAAGAAGCAGACGTGATACTCCCGAGTTTGTTACCTGGAAATGGAGGCGTGACACTTTCTGTGTGGGCCTCGGTGGCTCTCCGTGGTTTAGGGGGTAGCAGCCCCTCTCTTTAGCAACCAAACCCACACACGGTCCGCTGCCCCCTGCCTTCCCTGCTGTGTCACATCTCGCCTTCCCCCCGAGCGGATGAGCACCCCCCCGTCTTCCAGGGCTTGGCTGATGTCACTCCTGAAGAGGCCTTTCCTAACGCTTTTTCCCTGGTCTCTGTCCTTGTCCACGCCTGGCCTGGAACCCGTGGTGCTTCGTGGGACTTGCTTGTGTCTCCGCTTCTGTGGGACAGATAGCACCATGCTCGTCCCCCAGTGGGCCCTCCAGAAGTGTTCCTGAGTGAATAGGGACATCTAATCCTCTGTAAGAGAGTTCCATTTTATCAGTATGATCAGAGAAAATAATCTTTTGGCATTGTGACCACTGAAATATAAGCCTTTCTATTTCAGGGTGGGAAATGCCCTGCCATCCTTACATTTTGTAATAGCAGTGCCTATTCGTTGTAGAGATAAAAAAGAAAATAAACATCACCTATAATCCCATCATCTGAAGATGATAAAGTTAGCATTTCCGTGTGTGATTCTTTGGAAAACAACCTTTCTGGCAATCCACATGGTTTAGATTGGGGAAAAGGTTCAGGAGGTAAGTGGTAGATAGAACGGGAGCCTGAAGAAGATGTCGCATTGTGACTCCCACTTGAGGTCTGAGAGCCACTTCTGCAAAACGGAGCATGGCATGACTTGGCCTCCGAACACCAGTTCATGTGAGAGACGGGACTGTCTGGTGCCAGGATGTTTATGCGTGTTGTTGCTGCCAGTGACGGGGATACGTTTTCCTTAGACCTGTTTTCCCTTTTTAAAAACCACTCCTCTCTAGGCACCATAAATTTCTTAGATTTTCCTATAAATACGTTTTCTGAAGTACTTTTTATGGACGTGCAGTGAGGATTGTGCCCACCGTGCTGCATGTGCCTTCAGGTGTCCTGGGCAGCAGTTGGCCTGTGAACGGGCTCCTCCCCCCAGGGGGGGAGATGAAGCAAGACCACCCTTTCGCTTGGAAGAGGTGGCGAGGGCCGTGGGACGCCCGTGAGGCTGGTGCTAGCGCCGATGCCGGTGTTCTACTCTACTCTCAGCCACTTAGGACGGGAAACCTCCAGGTTTTCTAAGAAGAAAAAGGAAAGTTCTTTCGCATTCTGTGATACTTCACATTGCACTTTTGTATTTGGGATTATGGGTTTTTTTAAAAGTATGGAAGTAAAACCAGTTCTTTGTATTACGTTTTTTTGACAGCAGAGAAATAAATTAACCTACAATTACATAATCACAGAAACTAGTATAAAAAGTGGTTATTTAATTTGAAACGGGATTGAATATTTAACATGTGCAGGTGGCTGGAGAGGCAACGTTAGGTTCCTTTCTCAGCGGGGAACGAGGGAGCGGCAGTGTTTTCCGCTAAGCCCACGGCCAGTCGCGCCGGCGGTGTCACCCTGAGATGGCCCAGGCGGCCAGCGTCCTCAGGGAGAGCTCCCTTAGCAGGCAGGGCAGGCGCAGGAAGTTGCACAGAAAGCTCGGACAGATCAGACTGATGGATCAGCGTTGAATGAGAAGCCCCAGCTAATGGTCTGAAATTTGTGCTGATCCAGCGTGAGAAGTCAGCAGAGAAGCCTCCGAGAGAGGCTTTTGCTCTCAGGTTTGACATCGTGGCCGCAGTAATTGTCTTCTGTTTCTGTGCAAGCCTTGTGATTCCGTGTATCCCGTCACACTGTCTCTAGGTGTGGTGGTTCTGAGAAAGCAGACCAGGACCTTGAGGCCGCCGAAACCCTCAGGGACCCACTCAGGGGTCCTTTGGTTTGGGCCCTTAGTCTTCCCTCTCTCCAGCTTTTGTGGATCCTCATCGTTCTGCCAGTTCTGTGCTATGTGTGGAGGTATGTCTGCACATTGATCTGTGTGTATATGTGTGTTATGTAAGTGCTGTGCTGGTACTTCTTCTTATTGCCCTTAATAATGATGACAGCTGCACAGTGTTGAGGGTTTGGCACCTCCTGACTAGGTACCAATCCCCATGCTAAGCTGTTTGCATGTTTGTCTCATATGTTTCTCAAAATAACCTGGCGTCGGTGAACATCCTATTATGTTTTTACAAATGAGGAAACTGAGGCTCAGAAATTAAGTAACTTCCCCTGTAACAAAGGCCAGAAGTCCGATTGGATCTGATTGGGGACTCACCCACCATGTTTGCAAGCCGAATTTTCTACCCACTCAGTGGAAGTGGTGTTCAGGGGTTTCCTGGCAAGGCGAGTGTTGGAGTCACTCAGTGTATGACATTGTTTCACTTCGCACCTGGCGAGGTGAAGAGACCGACCACTCTGACAGAGGGGGAAGGAATGCTCAGAGCCAGTGGTCCTTTCTCTCCATGGACCATTTCCCTGGAGCCCTTGCTCAGGGTTTGGCATTTTCATTATGGCTCTAAGAGCAAATGGCATTGTCACATCAACTAACCTTGTAGCATGTGGCCCAAGTAGCTTCTCCTCAAAATAGCCACACCCTCATCTCTTCATTAAATAAATGCCCCTCCCTCTTTTGTAATACTGGATCCCACCACCTTAAATTTAAGATTAGCTGCCACTGAATGGGACCTGCGAGGTCCAAGGCCCTTCGTTCTGTCTGTCCTTAAGGTCATCGCTGGGGAACAAGGAAGTCGTCTTGTCCTCGTTCTGAACCTCGGGAGAGGGGGCATTGGAGAGACGTGTCCGGCCAAGGCACAGTTAAGTAATGGCAGAGGCAGGTTTGGAACCCATATCCTTTTGATGCCAAAGTCCATTTTTTCCCACTCTGCCAAGCTAGTGCTGAGAGCCAGGGGAGGGCAGCGGTGGTGGTGGCTGGTTTGCACCTTCAGGAGCACTGTGGGACTGGGACAGTGTATTCTTTGAGGATTATGGGTAGACTTCAATTTGAGACTCCTATATAGGCTCAGAAAGCATTGTGTGGAAAGATAAGCAGAATTCTCAGAAGATGACAAACATTAACTCTGCATTTATCTGATAGAACCCCATACTCTCCCCCTCTCTCCTGTATGGACGTAGATGCACACTTAACGTGGGAATGGAGACATGAACCACCATAAAGCTTGCCCACGGGACAAATTCCACGTGGCAGTGTAAGTCGTAAGTGCTCACGTCAGACTAAGTTGAGTTTAATTTGATGCTGACATTGCGTGAGTCCATCCCATGTGCTGGCTCTGTGGCAGGCGCTGAGAGGAGGGGGACAGTGAATCAGGTATGGTTTCTGCTGAGAAGGTGTTGGCAGTGAGTGGGGACCAGGGGAGGGTGCAGAGGTGCCTGCAGTAGCCTTGGCTGTGGTCAGCCCTGGACCACAGTTCAGAGCACTCTGGGAGGGCTCGTGAAGCCCCAGCTGCTGACAGCTGGTGAGAGCTTAGAAGGCCCTTTCTGACCTGGACCACGAAGGGTCGGTGAGTGGAACATTCCAGGCGAAGCCCCAGGTGGGCAAGTGCAGGAGCCGTGGGGACTTCCATTAGGTGGGTCCCCGGGGTCAGCATCCCCACAGCAGTGGGACTGGCTTCCTTTCAGGCCTGTTTAGTTTGGTTTGATGAAGCGATCAATCTCTCTGTCTTTCTCTGTTCAGTGCCTTTTCTGTGTTTCAGTGGGGATGTATGTAGGAGAGATTCCTTTCCAGCTGAGGCCCGCTGCAATGAGGATGTCCTCTTGGACAGACTGAGGCATTGGGTGTCAAGTATCTCTCCCTGAAAGCTCGGGCACTGGCCATGACATCACACAGCCCTCCCTGTGGGGGCAGGGCAGGAGGGACTAGGGCTGTGTGGGCCCAGCTGATTAGTAAGTACAGGTCCTCACTGAGCCACACGGGTGTTCTCCCCGGGGAGCCCGGAAGGTGTGATCTGAGGCTGCCCCGGTGCAGAGGTGCAGCATGTCATCGGAGGTCGGAACTTTGCTACTGAGAGAATCACCACATTCGTGTGGCTCGTTAGTCCTGACTTTGGAGCGCCTCAGTTTTTTTCTTAAAATGTAAAGGACTCTTTTTAAAGTTTGGAAACAGTTAGCTATGCATTTAATATGGGCCAGTAACATGTTTGCCGGGAACACCTGGAGTTGGGAGACCAGTGCCACTTGTGGGACTTGGAGCTCTTGCATAGCCACCCACCCAGGCCACTGCCTGATCTGTGAGGGGCTGGATTTGGACCCCCTGGCCTCAGGGCCTCTTGCACAGTCATCCCTCGGAAGTGGAATGAACGAATCCGAGTCCTGGCTCTTTGCTTTGCACTTGGTCATGTCTCAGCTGTGTGAGTTTGCACAGTGTTAAGTGACAGGAGCCTAGTCAGAGTGTGGAGTTCTGGAGCGTCCGCAGCAAAAGAGGTTCCCAGCCGTGTTGGCACCATAGCCGGATGCCATTATTTTGAGAGGGGTGACAGCTCGACACGGTCACAGAGCTGGAAGTCATTTCGTAGAACTGGCTCAGGGCACTGCGGTTGTGTTGCCCACAGGTGGTGTAGTGATGGTGGGGCTGGGGTCGGTGCCTGCCTTTGGTCAGCTGGAGACCTCACAAGCCCAAGTATTGACTTCACTGTGAGGAAGAGCCAGCGTCATCTGTCTGAGCAGCATGGGGCTCCACGGGGCGATTTAGAAGATGCTGTAATCTGACCGTCAGAAATCTGGTCAAGGAAAGTATGGCCCGGGATTTCCAGCTGGTCTGGGAGGCCCTTCTCTTCCAGCTGTTATGAATCTCTGTGAATTTGCTTTTTCTGGAGATTTCCAAACTGTACTTTTTAATGGCTGCACAGTATGCTGTTAATGTGGAGGGACCTGAATTTAGCAACCATGCCACTGCTTTTAGGCATCCACGTTATTTTTGTTACTACAGGCGATGTTCACACGGGGCCTCTTGCACCATTTCGGTAGACTAACATACTTAGAATTAAGTGAACTCTTCAGCTGTGTGGTGCTCCATACATGCCGTGCTGGGAGATGCTCCTGGAATTGCCAGGAGGACCCATGCCAGATCCTGAACCCCCCTGCCACACTTCTGTAGTCCCTCCATGGCTGTTCAGGGGACAAGGGTTAGAGGGAACGAGTGACTCAGTGAACAAAGCTGTTGGAAGACAGACCAAGCACAGGGCCGTGGGTGTCACCAACTCTTCAAATGGTGCCACCATTTCAAGCCCAAGGACAAACCCTAGTGGAACCAGAGTACCGGGAGATTATTCATCACATCTGCACGGTGAGCTAGAGCCACTTGATGCCTGTGTCTAGGGGCGTCCAACCACTTCCTCCAGCTCCTGCTCTGGGGGTGTGTGGGGAGGAGTATGTGTGGTGTGCCGGTGTCTAAATGGCTTAAGTTCAGTCGACTTGGGAAGGAGAGACCCTGCAGAAAGGCTGTCTTCATCTCTGAGTGTGCCATGGGCTCATTTTCGAGTCCCAGGGCTGGAGAATGAGCTGTGGAGACATGCTTCAAGTTATGCTTTATTTTCAAATGTCGGCATTATCATAGGAGAATCTGTTTCTGCACATTTGCCATCTGGTTATCGCAATACGTTCAAGTTTAGAACACTGACATTCATTGGTTGTCTGTGGTGTTTTCTCTGCCCTGTGCTGGCCTCCAGATGGACACACTGTTAATTCATTTCGAGGAGCATTGAGCAGGCTGTTCAGGCTCCTCTCGGGAAAGGTGGGGATGTGAGTTGTTGCCATAGGAGCCCAGCACTGTTGCACCAACGACCGTTCAAGTTCACCAGGTTCTTCATGGTGTACATCGAAACCTGTATTTCATTTGGGGTGGAAAATTACTTGAGGCATTACAGCTTCTTTGCACTTATACTGAGGATCCCAGTGAAGCATTGTCTGTTTCATGAAATTCAGGAATGCAGGTAGTAAAGTATGGACCTTGCCGGCAGCTGAATTCTCAGGCTTTGCAAGTAGGCGCAAGAGTGCACTAAACACGATAGTAGGCCTGTAGCAGCGAAGTCCTTTGCGTATTCTGCCATTTGTGAGCATGTTGGGGCCTTTCCCCATTCCTCAGTCTGCAGCAGTAACGGCTGCGCTCTGGGAGGCAGGCACTGGGGCGTCCGGCGTCACGTGCCACCTCCTCAGGCCTTCTCTGATTTCCTACAGCACTCTGCCACGTAGAAATAGCGACGGGATTCCGGGTGCGTGGCGTGGAGTTGGAAAGTCCCCAGTTCCTAACCCAGCTCTGTCCTTCCTGTCTGTGAATTGGGGTAATGGTAGTACTTCACCTAAAAGCACTGTTGTGGAGACGGAAGGAGAACGTTCCATGTAAGGCATATAGCAGTGTAGCTTCTGGCATGTTTAGCGCTCTGTGAGGGTCGTGGTTCCTGTTAAACAGTATGGTGTGGAGTCACTTCATCCTCTCTGAGCCTCAGTTTTGTCATCTATAATATAAGGACAAAAATCCCGATCCCAGCAGTTTTGTAAGGAAAGCCTTAGCCGCTCCTGACTGTTATGGGCACTTGACTGTCCAGACGGGGTACTTAATGTAGTGACAACACTTTGTCCTGCTTTCCGCTCTGTGCCCAGTTATTTATGTATCAGTCTCGTCACTGAATGTAAGCAGGGCCTATGCTTTCATCTCTGTATGTCCCAAAATGCCTAGCTCGACACAATGGCTAATCAGTAAAGGTCCTCCATACAGGCGTGTTTGAATTTAGGAAGCACATACTGGGGCTGTCCAGGAAGAAATCCAGCCACAAATGCCCGTTTTTATGATATGACTGGATACTTTCCGCACAGCCTCGTAGTTCCAGAACAGGACCTGTTAATATGCTCAGGGAGAGAGCAGAATGACACATGGTGCAGCTGTCTTAGCAAGAATGCTGAGGTCCGGTTACCCAGATTCACGCAAGGTGAGCCTCGCGTGGCATCGCCCTTTTCCACTGGGCACTGTTTGGAGTTGGCCTCGGTGCCAGCAACCTGTGTGACCCGAGCCAGTGCGTAGACATTCTTCTTGCCTTTGGAATGCTTTGAAAGAAGAAACTTCTCTGATACGTCACGTTCTCCTCCCAGTTAAAAAGAAATCACCAGGCTTGGCTCCACGAAGGAGGCTAGATGTAAACCAGCCTGGGTTTTCAGAAGAGGAGGGTTGGAGGCCCACATGTCACCTGCCACTGCTGGTGTCCTCCCTGCTCTGCCCCTTCCCCCACCCCCACCTGCCACGTGCCTGGGAGTCTGACCCCTGGTTAAGGAGAGCGCCCCGTCTGGTAAAGGACACACTGCCTGCTGGAAGGGCCTGAGAGCGGGGCTGCCAGCTTCAGCCCCTGGGGCGCGCAGGCTTTTGAAGGTCTGTGGTCTCAGCTTGGGCCCGTGTGTCACAGGTGTCAGTCGTCTTTGCATGGCTTCTGCAGAGCTCTGGGTTACAGTCGATGGGACACCTCTCCTGCTTCCACTAGTGAATGAAGCAAGTGCCCAACATCCTGCTGCCACTAGTGAATGAAGCAAGTTGCCACTGGCCCACGGCTTTTAGCTTTTCAGAGGGTACTCTAAACGCCTCGTGGTTAAGGTGTGGGCCTGCGAATGTCTGTTAGGAGAATCTTAATTATCTGGATGGAACAGACCAAGTTGTAATTTTCACTGGAATTTCATAACCCTGTTCAGGTATCCATAAAATCTGAGACCTGTATTTTCACTGATTTTATGAAGTGTGCTGCTTCAGTTGATGCAGCGTGAAATGGGCTGTAATTAATTCCCCTTGAATACACCTGAGTCACCCATCGCACATGCAATCAGCTCCTGGCTGTCCGACGTTCTTGCCCCATCCAGGTAATGCCCCGAGTTAGTTCATCTCTTCTGCCTGCATTTCCTCTTCAGAGAACAAAGGGGTCAGTCAGACTTAGAGCATCTTTAAAGCATTTCAGCTGCAGCTTTTTAAAATTACTTTTCTGTAGGTGGGGCCAGCCCCCTACTTGACTGTGGGGTTCAACGTCCTGGTCCCTGCCTGCTTCCAAGGTGGCCCCGAGTGTCCTCAGCTGCTCTCCAGACCTGCTGCATGCTGCTCCCAGAGGCTTACCTTCTCATTCTTCTGGGAAAAAGAAGCCAGCCCGATATTTCTGGAAGCAAGAAAGTTAGCAGACAGCCCGAGGAGAAGTGGGGCTGGGTGATGGTTCTTGCAGGACTGGGAGGCCCTGATGAGAAGTTCTGAGCCCCTGACAGAACATCAGATCCTGCCGATCTGATGAACGGCCCTGAGGGTTTGGTTAGTTAGCAGCTGTGCAGGGCAGACTGGTGGCCTAACATGAGTTTGAGCCCCTGGAGGAGTGCGGGGTGTGGCATTGTACGGAAGTCTCAACAGCTCTGGGAGGGAGCCCTGGGCAGGAAGGGAGAAGCTGGTGTTTCTGGGTGTTTATTTAGCCAAATGAGTTGTTTTTGTGCCTGGGACTCTGTTAGGCCTTGGGATGTAAAGATGGGAGCAGGCCCTGCAGGGCCTTACAGGTCAAAGGGGAGATACCTACCTGTTTGACGGGCCCAGCATTGTGCTGGGCGCTTTCCGTACG
Source organism: Lyroderma lyra (assembly GCA_004026885.1). Lineage (NCBI taxonomy): Eukaryota > Metazoa > Chordata > Mammalia > Chiroptera > Megadermatidae > Lyroderma > Lyroderma lyra. Next base: position 158,148 of record PVJL010003406.1, read on the forward strand.
TGTGTCCACCTCATGCTACCATGGCGATGAGCCGTTCACAGCGGTGTCTGCAGCACGGGAGGGGAGCATTCCGGCAGGGGACCGGGCGTAAGAGCACATGGACAGCAGGGGGAGATGGGAGGGCCTGACACGCTTTCCGAATGAGGCAGCAGTCCCGGCATTGGAATGGCGTTGGACCAGCGGCGTTTGCCTTCTTACCCAGCAGTCCAGGGACTAGCAAGTTGGAATCCATGCCCCAAGAAGACATTGTCTGTGTAACAGAGCCAGGACGATTTAATATGCCCTCCCCGTGACTCTTAGTGTTGGCTATAGCTTTTAAAGGCTTAATTGTTTTCAGAAAAGGGGACAGAGAAGAGTATGTTCTGTCTTACTTCTCTGTACTAGTGTTTACAAACATCAGCCCAGACCTAGTGCCCAGTGTCTAAAATCATGCTGCCCTTTTGCTCCAGAGTTGGGAGGCGAGCCCTCCAAGCACCTGGTAATGAGCTGGAATTACCAGGCCCTCAGTACCGCCACGCCCTCAGTACTGCCATACCCTCAGTACCGCCCCACCCTCAGCACCGCCTTGCCCTCAGCACCGCCCCGTCCTCAGTACCGCCCTGACCTCAGCACTGCCACACCCTCAGTACTGCCCCGCCCTCAGCACCGCCCTGCCCTCAGCACCGCTCCGCCCTCAGCACC